>VNJS01004078.1:0-39951 GCA_008042575.1 Drosophila watanabei | reverse complement strand
CCTTGCACCTCCTCCAGTCAAGTGGAGTTTTCCGTATCTGGGCGATATTTGCATAGTATATGTTTCGAGAGCTCGTGTCTGTTTGCTGGGAACACACGCAGTGGCTCGTCGGTGTAACTATCAGCGCAAATGTACTTGAAAATTGTAATGAGCTCTAAGCCCGAGCGTCAACAGCAAACAGTTTCAGTTGCGACTCGTTCCATATGCTCCGATTAGAGAACCGGATTTATCCGGAGTTGGAGTTGGCGCCGGAGTTGGAGTCGGGAAGCGGGCTGTTTGCAGTTACATTTTACGGGCTTACATGCAAGTAGTTCCAGTTCTATTGAGGAGGGCTTTGGAGCTTTTCCGAAAATGAAAAACCCCCCTCGACATTAGGGCCTGAATGTAACGGAATGAATGGATTTCGAGACTCCCGGATTTGAATGAATAAAGAAGACATCAATTAGAGCGACAAACTAGGATTATTTTGAAATATTATCAGTTTCCCTTTGACTAGTGTATCAGATAAAGGAGATTACACCATTTATTTATTTGGGAAGTGTATCATAAAGGACTGACCCTACCTCATCCTCAGGTTTTAAGCCTGTTAGACTGGGATATGCTTTCAAGTCCGCCTTTATGAGCAAATCGTAGCAAAGGAAGAGTCGATATCCATAGTCGCACCTCCATTTTTTCGGGTTTGGCACAATTTGTCCCTTGTGACACTTTTCCTCTACTCTGTCAATAGCTTCTGGCTTGAGCAAGTGACTAAATGCTGCTTTGAACCCACCGGGAACTATGCTATTGAATAAGGATATATTCCTTTTTCCAAGAAAGCAGGTCAAAAAGCACTTTACTCTCTTGCTCGGATCCGGGCTCAAATATTGTTTCTTAACGTCTGCATAAGTCACACCCTTCAGTTTAAGGCACGTGTCCTTAGCTTGGCCGCCTTCCACCTGTGGAAATTTGGAATATATAAAGCTATATTAAAAAGGCAAAATAATGCTTACGAAATTTATAGACAAAGCCGATAAGACCATAAGAAAAATCAAAACTGTCCACGCTTTCATTATTCTCTGTTTTTTCTGCCAAGTTTTGAAATTTTAACTGCTTTTTTATGGCTTTAAAAATAAGTTTTATATAAATTGCCATTTTACGGTTAATTATATTTAACGATAAATTATTCTGGCAAACTGTTGTAGAGCTACTTTAATAAGACCGTAAAGAATGCATTTAAATAGGGATTTCTAAGTGAAGTTTCTATACAAACTAACGATCTTTCCAGCTTATTTTACAGTAAACAATTACTTTTTACAACTTTTAATACTTTTTACTCAAACAAAATCCGCAGAAAGAATATAACTCAGTTTTTTGACATGATAAACCATTCTCCTGCAGCTTTGGGCTCCAAATACTGTCTTTGATCCTGCTGAAAATTGGCTGAAACCGAGCTGGCAGCAATGGATCCATGGAAGTGGCACTCATTAGCTGCCATAAAGCACAATCATCGACCCGGAGAATTGCTTTGAAAAGTGCATTTGGACGAGGGGATGGCAGAGAGAAATGAAATCACGTCGCGCCACTGCAACAAATTCAAGTTAATTGAATTCCAAAGTAAGCATAATTCCAGCCGGCAGCAGCAGCGGCTCTAAAGGCGAGCACATACAACAGGAGGCACTACCTACTGCTACTATATGGCCATATAGCCATATAGCCACGACACTCAGTCAACGACGGGAGCAAAGGGGTAGGCATTTAAACTAAATTTAGCCTGAAATTGCTTCCTTTTTGCTGTCGGTTGTTGGCCATTCTGCTGCTGCCGCTGCTGCTGCTGTTGCCTGACGGTTGCCACTTTGCCGACAACACAAAATTCAATTACAATTGGCAGCAGCAAAAACGAAAACGAAAGTCGCGCTAAAACCCCAGAGCCAACGAACGATCGAGTGGCCAACAGCCGACGTGGAGTGGCAACTGAAACCGAAACTGGAGCCAAGACCCGGCCTGGAGTTGAAGCTGGGGCTGCAATCCGGTTTCTTAATGTTTTCAGCACTTGCAATTATTTTATGCCGCCATCGTTTAAAGTGTCGGAAATTTGGTTCGGTAATTAAATGAAAAGCAACAGCGACCAACAGGCGTTGGTCGCCGAAAAAAGTTAGGTGGTAAGGCGAGAATGAAGGTGGAGAAATACTCTATGAGTAAGGTAATGAAAAAATATTTTAAAAATAATTGAATAACCCAAATAAATTGACTTATGATTTCTGATAATAACGATCCCAATGTTATTTAATAAATTTAATTACTAAACCTTATTTAAAGCCAGCAAATTCTCATCTTGGATCTTAGGTTTCTGTTGTCAGTTGCGATTGAGTAAAAATCCCACTTAATCAAACCATATATAGCCCGAAAACTACACATTTTCTACACCTTATTAACTGAATTGTTAAGCCCCTTAAAGGCAGTGTAAAACTCTGCGAAAACATTGTCTGCAACATGAAAAATATGAAAACTCGCGACGTCTAGCAGCTGCGGCCAAACTAGTTCAACTCGTTGTGGAGTCGCCTTTTCTGGCGTAATAACCCGGGAGGCCCCCCTCGGATATCACACAACCTCCTGCTCTCTCTCTCTCTCTACTCCGAATAGTAATCAAAATACTTGTGGCAATAAAAGCAACACAAAAACTAATATCAAAGGGGGGAAATCATAACAAATCAAAGCACTAATGAATATTGAGAGGCCACTAAAAGGAACACGCGGCAGGAGCAACAAATTAATATCAAAGAAATACCAAAATTCACATAATAATAAATGCAGCTCATCGAGGAGTACAAGGAGCAGAAGGAGCACTAAGGAGCACAACTTTTCCACCAGGATAATGAAGTGGATGTGGGAGTTAGGCCCTCGGCCTCAGAGAGCACACCTGCCTAACAACCGAAGAAAAGGTAATGGGAATCGGCCGAATGAAGGTAATAAAAATCGTATAAATAACCAAAGCTAAAGACAACAGTGGCAGAAGGACTTACAGGGTGCTTGAAATATTATACCGAGAAGGGGTGGTTAAACTGCCCGGGAGGGGAGCGGAGTGGCTCGTTAATTTGCAATAAAATCCGATTATAACCACAAAAATGCGCCCATACAAGATATATACTCGACGGTACTTATACTTAACCGAACCGAAGCCCAAACAGAACTCTCTGCCGCCGCGCACAGGTGGAAATAAAAAGCCCGGAAGTCAGAGCCAACTTGTATCAATAAGTACCAGGTTTGGAGCGGGGGCAGGCTTACATTGATATTAAAGCCCCGCTATAAATAAGACGCCCTCGAGGCAGGCAAAGCCAACAAATTATAGTCCCGTATCGGGGGTGGGTTGTCCTCCTCCTCCTCAGGTAACTTTACCCCTTGCCAGAAGCCAGGACCCAGAACCCCAAACCAAACCAGACCGAATGGAGATGCCATTCGAATTTGCATTGCTCGGCTGGAACTGCAGGAGAGTCCTCTCTGAGGGCATCAATTTTCCCGACTGTCCTGGGACCTGTCGCCCTTCTTCACCCAACGTGGCTTTCCCACAGGCATTTTTTATATTTTCTTGGGGATGAAGACTTTCCAAAGGGTGGCTTCGAGATGGTATCCGAACTCTTTTGGAGCTTCTGCTAGCAGTATTACAAAAAATTAATCTTGTTGAGGAATCTTACCAATTTTAGTTTGGTTTTCTTACTACTTTAGTAGTTATAATATCTTTATTAACTCCAAAAATCGAGCTTTGATTTAGACATAACTCCAAAATATATCCTTCCCCTTGTAATAGGCGGAAAAGTTATGTCTTCAGCCGCCCGGGAACTACCCTTTTCCCCAAACCCAACCGCAGAACAAATAAAAGTGTAAACACTGATTTGGCACGCGCCTTCCTTAGCCGAAAATTTATGCATAAAGAGAGCGATCCCGAACTCCCCCAAAAAAGCAGCCAGAAAGCAACCCCAAACACGGTAATTACCTGAGAGTCCTTTCACGCACACCAGGATGTTAAAGCAGGAGTATCCTGTGGGCTCGTCCGCTGCACAAGTTGAAGGTGAGGCCAGCCCACTGGCGGGGCTGTCTGGCAAAGTTTTCCTTTATCATTATTATCGGGGCAACATGCATATGAATATGGTCCTGCCCCGGAGTCCTGTCTGACTTGCCTGCCTGTCTGTCTGTCTGTCTGTCTGGGCGGAGGTGTTATGGCCGGCTTCCTGGAGGACTTAACCGCCTTTGTAATGCATAATTTTGCGGGCCCCGCAACCCCATCTTGGCCTCTGGATATATATATATATGCATAAATAATTCCTGTTTTGGCTTTTCCTCCACTTTTTTTGTATTTTGCCTTTTTTTCCGTCAGGTTAGCTTGCGGAAAAATTTGTCTGTTGGCTTATTTTAAGCAAATTATGTGTAATTATTCACAAATTAACGAGCCAGCGTGAAGCGGAGGCAACATATTAATGTTTATTAAATGAACTGGCGCTCGGACGGTGTCAGTTTATTGACTCCGCTTAGATCGTTTTCGGCAAGCCAGGAATTTATAATAATTTCATCGTTTCCACAAACAATTTTGCAACAATTTAGTTAATTTATAGGCAGGCCTGCGTTTGCCTCGGCAAGGCCTTCGAAGAGCCGTTAAATGCACAAAGGACACGCAACCCATCTCCGCAGCAGCCTCTACATTTTATTCCCCTGCCCCGAGTCGAATCTCGGGACCGGATTCGACCAGGTCGACGGACGACGGCAATCAGACGATAAACTTATAAATGCTGCAGACGCCGCAGAAGCCGGGGCAGCCATACATATAGTAATTATGGCCATGGGCCATATTTGCCAGCCGGGGTATCAGGGTTCTGGGTTCGGGGCCCCACCGAAAACCAGAAAGTTTAAGCTCAGTTTGTCGCTGCCAAAGGACAACTACTAAGGCCCTTGATGAAGAAGTGAGCCGAAAGGGTTCTGAATGGAACTAAGAGTGAGGCTGGGATTGTGACTGCGACTCAGACTGAAACTGGGACCCACACCCATGGTGAAACCGTTTATTAACTCAGACAATCAGCAGTTCTTTTCTTGGCAAAACGAATCCACAAATTAACGGAAGCTAAATCAAGTTAGGAATGCTTTTGCGGGGAATTTTGTTATAAGAACTGTGAAAACTCTATTAAGGAAAGAAGAAATTGTGGGTTTCAGAAGAGAATTCAAACTGTTATTCATTAGAATTCATTCTTTTTAATGTTTGAAAAGTATTTTAAGACATACCTCTTAATGAGAGGATTCAGTGTGATATTTTCTATATTCTTCTACAGGAATATGTATCTATTTCCTTTATTAATCTTTAGCTTAGTTTATCTTTGAAAAATAAGATGGTTAGCGCACTGATTGCCAAATTATTTATGACCTTTCCACTTGAAATAATTTGCATATTAATCTTGGGGCCTGTATTAAATCACCATTTAATTGCCCGAAACGAAGATTTAGTAATTTTCGGGACGGCCTTCCACCATTTCGTCAGGGAGTTCGATCCGGCCATATATCATCATCGAAGCCGCAAGTGACGAGCGGTGGACGGACGAGTTTTGGACAAATGACTCTGGACTGTGGACTGTGGACTTTGTGCGGTCGGAATGGAAATGAATTATGAAATATTTGCAGAGGCCACTAATGAGCCGAGCGTCGAGTAAAAGTAGCTGTCACATTAGCACCTTGCGCGATGTAGACCCGAGATAAGCTAACGACAGGTCAGGCCAGGTCGAGATGACCCCCGTGGAGGGGTCCAGGGGGGTCCCGGGGTGCGCAACCTGCCCCGGGGGCGGACCCAGCACACTTTTATTTTTCACAAATGGCACAAATAACATTGACAGGTACCGGGGAAATGATGTGATAAAAAGAATGCGTATATATGTATGCGTGCGATTTTCCTGGCAAAAAGGTCAAAAGTGCCCGGGGACATCATAAACGAAGGTTCCTTCTCAGCCAAGACGGCAAAACAATAACTGCAGGCAATTTAACCGCTCGCAACTGTTTATTTGTCAAACATTTTTCTCTTTTTGACATCTCGACTTCCAGCGGCGACTCGGACTGGGACGGACGGTGTCTTGGAGTCTTTTGGGAGGGTTCGAACACGAGCCGCCTTTGCCGTCAGTTTGGGCCTTGGTCCTGGGCAGCCAACTGCGACAAGTTGGGATTCCCTTTTTTGGGCAGAGATGTCCTGTCCGAAAATTGTTATCGATGTTTTTGTCATGTTTGCCTCAAATTAAAATCCCCAATAAACGAATAAACGGGGAAAGACTGTCAGTCTGATATATTATTGTCCTTCGGCGGCTCCTGGCGCTGCATGCTAAGCAGGAATCGTATCGTCCCTGCTTCCGGCCGGTGTCCTGTGGCCGCTTTTTAATTGGCTCTCGTGTTATTGGCCTGGAAAATTGAAGATCAAACGTAAGCCAGGCCCAAATCCAAGGGACAGGCCATTCAAGATGATGGCTCTTTGAGTTGGCAGCAGTAAATGTAGATGGCTAATAAGCCCATCGAATGTCAGCCCCGAATTCTGGCAATGATTTAGCCCAGTAATAAGTTTACATGATTATTTGAAGCCAAAGAGGTTTTATGTAATGTATTTCTAGGAGTAATGGTTAGGTTTCCCATTTATTTTATTATATTTAAAATTAAATAAATACCCTTCTCTTGTAAATATTTAATTAAAAAAGATTTAAATCTATTTATGTACTATTTCGCAGGGCTTCCCTTTCTGATAAAATAACTATATTATTAATGCCAATCCCAGACTACAAAAGTTATCAATGATTTTGCCATGAAAGCCATAATTTAATTAAAATCCCACATAAAGAAAGTTTCGCGTTTCATTACGACTTTATTTTTATTTTGTGTTAATTTGTTTTGCTCCCTTTCCTGCATGAAAACAAACGATAATCCTCCTCCTGCAGCTCGCCGAATGATTCATCACGCTCGCTCGGCCAAAGCCGAGATACGGCCACCAATTTGATTATGGCCATAAGTAGAGAAGAAGGAAACTTTGGTGACTCCAACTCCGCAAAGCGCACAATCTCGACAGAGACACCAAACAAGAAAAAACAAAAAAAATAAATTGTCTTTCAGATTGCAGCTTCATTTACTAATTTCACTGGCTCTATCTGCTAATCGAGCGCAAAATAAGCAAAAACAAACGGCGGGAATGGCAAAGGGCATATCGGGTTGCCAAGAGCTTTTCCTTCTTTTTCCCGGCTTTCCCCCAAAACTTGGGACGTTAATTATACGAGCCAAGTTCTGTGTCGTCTACGCACTTGTAACAGAATCGGGCGGCGATGCACATTAATTAGTTTTTATGATTATTGGCGGGCATTGAAATACAATACGCGGCGAAATGGGGAAACTCGGGATCGGGAAGGCGGAGCCGGGGAATTTACATAAGTCGGTCCGAGACGGCGGCAATATGTGGAGGATGTTGGTTGAATTTGTCAATTTCTAATGCCGGTTTATCGAACGAGGCTTATTTACGAGTTCGCCAGTGACGGAGATGACATACACTTCAAGGAAGAGGAGCTTAAAAACAGGAAAAATAACATGAATTATAAACATTGTGTCATATTAAACATGTATAAGATTAAACACAATATTTAAAATTTATAATTACATATGTCACTTATAAAAATTAATATATTTCTAAGCCCAAAAATGAATTATCTATATATTGTTTGAAGTTTGCTTTCTGTTTCTATAGAATTCTCATCGGTTGTCTTTATTAGACACTTTAAGGTTATTAAGATTACTACTTTTTTGCTATATTATTTCCCCCAGTGTAGTAGGCTTTAGGCGACAGTTGGCTGTTTCCCACACACACTCTCACTGCGGGGGGAATGTGGGGATTTGACTCCTCTTCAGACCCATAAATATGCAGGGGCTTGTTGTTTCGCCGGCAAATCCATTTGGCTAAATAAATGCCAGGACTGACATAAATAAAAGACAATTAAATTAAGATAATCGTTCTGACTTTGTTGGCTCTGTTTTGCTTGATGCCAAAATGAATTGTGCGTCCTCCTCCCGGGCTTTTCCCGATAGTTGCCCTCGCATAAACATAAAATCCACCCGGCAGCCTCAGCTTTAAATGCGATGCCACGAATTAATGGCAATCTTCCAAATCCAGGGTCTCCTCCACCACCCGGCTTTGGTCCCGGAAAATCCAGCTTCATCCACGCTTAAGCCCCACTCTGCGACAATTGCCATGCACTTTGATTTGGCCCTGATTTTTGCTTAATTGCTCTGGCAACTCGCTCGCTCGTCGCTGTTTATTGCCTCGCAGTGGGATGTGATAGAAAATTAACTGAAATTCGAGAATAAAATTCAGACTGGCAACCGCAGGGAAAAAACTCTAAAGAACCAACATAAAATCTAATAACGTCAGGCATGAGATTAATGTTTGGCTTCCGCTGTGATAAAATTTGATTTACACTCTGTTCTAGCAGCGTTTTAAGAATAAGCTTAAGAACAACAGAACTAATTAGTTTTAGACATTACCTTGAATGTTTTTTACTTGAATTAAACATAATATTATCTATTTAATGTAATTAGCTAAAAGTTAACAAGAAATATTTTCCCACCTTTGACTCCAAGCTAAAGTGTTACAATAAAAACCACATCGACATCATCATTTTCATTTCCATCTCCATTTCCAAAGTGAAACGTTATCACTTTCTGGTTTCTCGAAGGCCGCCGCTATTGGAAAGTGAAAAATATTCAAATAATTTTCACTTTATTTATGAGAAAACAAAACATCAACCTGCATATAAATTTCTTGGTGGTACGGGGGAAAATCTCAATAGGCATTAGGCCAACACAAAATGAAAACATAATTCAGCCAATGGATTTGCATAAAACATGGCGTTGCAGTCACATAAATATTCCCTAACCCGCCGGAGCCGAGAAAAGATAACTCAATAATTTATTTGCTTAACAAATGTAGATACAACGGCTGTTTATGTTCGAGGTAATTAATAAACGCCGTGTTTTTCTCGCACTCGGTTTGGTTTCGATTGGCTTTTAGCTGCAACTGCAATTCACTCTGGAGCGGAGTCCAAGTAGGTGACATTTACCAGATCATGATTTGGCAAGCCATGAGTGTGTTTTTGGGTGCAACACCTTCGGGTTCTCGAATCTGGTCGCTGAACTTTCGAATCTGACGTGCCGCAGTGCCACAAAATGCCCGACACCTAAACGATCTACAATAGAATAAATACTTGAACAAATATATGCACAGGAAAAAAATTAAAGAAATATAGTTTAATGTAGTTTTTACTTAATAAATTTTATTACTTTTAAGCCTTTATAATTGTTAAGTAACTAGATACTAGATCCTTTATAATTGTCTATAATTGGTTTTGAAAACTTATTTATATTCTAGCAAAGCTACAACTTTTGTAGTCACAGGACTTATTTAATGATAACAATTACCGTATATCTTAATAAAATTTACATTTTAAATTAGTGTTTTGAGTGTACCTAAAATAAAATATATTTATATAGTCTTAATCAATAAAATCACTAAAATCAATTACAAGCTGTACAATATTTTATCATGAATGTAACGTAATAAATATTTTCTATATAAAACATTCGATGCAAAAATAAAGTAATTAAGTTAATAAAAATTCTTATATGATAATATTTCTTTCAAAGGGTGTTAATATTTTCCATTATATTTTTTTCTAGTAATAATAAATATTTTCTCCAAGTACCAGTCTCCGGTAGACCAACCATGTGTGTTTGGGTCACCAGTTCTGCATATGATTTTCGTTTGGGGGCAACTGGTTTGGCTTGGATTTGGGGTTTCTTTTTGGGGAACTATGCAGCCGCAGTCGGAGTCAGAGTCGCAGTCAAAGTCGCAGTCGTAGTCGTCGGTTATCTACATAATTAATGCATGTCTCGGGCCACACGAAAGCATGCAAACAACTGGCATATTGACCCAATATCTAGGCAAAGGGCTTGACATTTGTGGAAGCCCGGCTCGGAGAACGAAACGAACAGGAGAAAAAAAATAATAACACAAACACAAAACGATGAACGGGCTAAAGGCGGACTAAAAGCCAGGCAACATCGCGTGCCAAAAAGCCACAGAGCTTTATTCGAATATTTATGCCTCTGCAAGTCAGGCAAATAATTAAAACGAAGCAGTGCCGCAGCAGAGGAGAGGATGAAAAGCCCAAATAATTATGAACGGAGACCTGGGAATGACACAAAACGCGGAGAGACAGAAAATACTTTCGGCTTGGGCCGTGATTGATGATGGGTCGTGCGGATTCGAACAGAAATATATTTGTTTTAAATTTGTTATTCATTTATGTCGGGGCCAGTTCAGTTCGGTTCGGGAAAATGCTTCGTGGACTGCACCTATCGGGTTTCATCAGCGGATTTTGGCCTGAAGCAGCGCTCCTCAGGCCTTCCTCCTTCGATCACGAGAAGCCAAGCGGAGGTATTATGGGAGCTGGAGCCACACTTAAGACCCGGCCAGGAATCAGCATGGAATCATAAATAAAGTGGTTTATTGTGCTCAGGAATTTATGGCACATCCCGGGGAACACAATTGATAATTGCTGTCGTCTGCTTTTCTTCTCGTTTCCTCGCTTTTCTTCGAGAGAGAGCAATTAAAACGGTCCCAGCGTCATTTTCCATTTTCCAGAACGCTGTTTTTTACAAGTCTTTTATGCTTTGATTACGATTTCGGCGCCTCACCCGGAGTGCTCCATAAAAACAAAAAATAAACCATATTCCGATGGGTATTCTCCAGTCCGGTCCGAAAGACTCAATTTCAATTCGAATTCAATTTTTCAACAGCCTCGCTCTGTGACACCTCAATAAAATCTGAAATGCAGCGGGGAGGCGGCGAGTCCAAGTCCGAGTCCGAAGCCATCCTAACTCATCTCCGAATCACCAGAGAAGCCAAATGGCGCCGTGTCCAAGTCCAAGATGGAACGAGCATGCATAAGTTAGGAGAGGGGATTGGACAACAAACACGACCAAATTGAAACAAAAATTGACCCCCCGTGGTAGAAAAATTAAAATTTTATTTGTTTAGCAGGCGGCGTGACAGCAACACACAAACGGCGACAGGTTCACCGCGACCCCGACAAATATTAATCAAATTCGTAATACAAACAGCACGACAAACAATATAACACTTTCGAAAAATCCCTGAGCGCAAATCCAATTAATAAAATCAACATTGCTGTCGCTGTATCCGTATCTGGTATCCGCGTATCTGTTTCTGTATCTGCATCTGTATCTGTATCTGTATCTATTTCGGTTACTCTCCGCCGGGGCTCTCGCTTCGTTCTCAGCGATTTAAATATCACAAGTGGAAATCAGTTGCCCACGCTGAGCCCAGAACTCGCAGTTGAATACGAATTTGGTCCATTAGTTCATTAAATTATGCTTTATATGTTGCCGGTTATTATACGGCGACGATTTGAAATGAATTCATTTATGCAGAGTTTCAGGGGCTTTTCTTACGTTTTGTTTTGTCAGGTTATAGTAAAAAATATTAATTATTTTCTTGTATGTTTTATAATATGGCGAATATTTAGATACCAGTTATAAATGAAATAAATCTTAAATAAACTAGTTATTAAAAAATTTGGAAGTCCTTCAAGGAAAGGAGTTTTACTAATTCAGTCTTTTCCTATCGTATATATATATTGTAATTAATATATAAAAAACATTGTTTATTTTCCAGGTTTGTTAGAATTTTGTCATATTAATAATATATCAATACAAAACGTGCTCTAATAAACCTAGTAACTCTTTCAATAAAGAGTGTTTATTAGCCATGTTTATGCCAAAACAAACATTCGCTTAATATGATTGGCTACCTTTTTTGTAGCTGACTACCAAATTCGCCTTTAATTGTTATCGCTAATTTTTATAGATTGTCAAATTATTTAAATCATTAAGCCAAAGCAATTTTTTAGTGTCACGAGCGAAATTAACAAAATTGAGCCCCGGTATTTGATTAATTAAAGGAAGAGGCACCACACTCACGCACATATGGCTCAGACAGGCGGCTCACACAGATACAAACACACACACACACACACAGGCACACCTGAGCCCAGAAGTTCGTTCAGAGTCGAGTTTGTTGGGCAAAGTTGAGCGTTGCGGGTTAATTACCATGTCAAATTCAAACAAAAACAACAAAAGCCAAGTACGCCAGCGAAAGGAGGTAGTTTATCATTATAACAACAGAAAGAGCAAGGGGAACGGTAGTCAACGAAAATAATAGGCTGGCAAAAGGTTCGAATGGATGAGGGGGACCACGGTGGAGGAGTGGAGGAGTTGGCCTAAGTAAAACCTTTTCTTATCATAATTACGCACAAAACGCAGAGACAGGTAGTCAGCGCGGGCCTAGGTTCGGCATTTAATTGAGCAATGCGTGGGTGATGTTGGAAAACGGGGAGGAAAATGGGGAAAGCAAAAGAGAAAATTAAGGAAAAAGCACTGAGAAAAAATATTAACAAGATTAGTCATAGTTTTGGGTTATCTTTTTGTTGATTTTAAATATAAATTCAGTTTTCCGATAAAGTATCTGCCCATTACATTTTATAGATATTCTTTAAGATATTTAATTATATTGTTTCATAGATCTATCTATCATAAACTGCCTCTAAAGTACAGCTTTAATTATAATGAATTTTCTCCCAGTGCATTTCAGATCCTTGGGTCAGCTGGCGACACATTCAAATGCCCGCGAAGATCGTCTTCAAAACGGAAGCCCTAGCAGGAGGGATGCACACGCACACACCCGCGCTGCACTCAGCTGCCTTGCAGCCTTCAAAAAGGGGGCGTGGCACACGACCAAGTATCTGAATTATCATCGGAACTATTCCAACTGAACCGAACTCAACTGAGCCGCGCTGAGCTGAATTGAGCCGAGCTCGCCCACGCTTCGCTGGCGATTTGCGCACTTAACAGACATCCATTTATAATCGCCGGCCAGCCGTGCGGACAGGCACCATTCTCCGAGCATATTATACAATATATAGAGGTATACATATGCAGCCAGCAGAGTGTGTGTCCAGCACCCACACCCAAGACGGAGTGCGTAGTACATTATAATGAAATTATGCATACAAAACATCGCTCATATATCAAGCGAGCGAGCGGGCAAGCGACGACGATGACGACGGCCAAGTGACGCCGCGTATTAAAATAATGACTTAATTTCGTTGAGAGGCTCTGCACACACATTCCTGGATATTCTGGACTCCCCATAAGTCGAGTGTGTGTGTGCTGTATATATACATATATATGGATAGATAGATACTCCACCCCTAGGCGAGCAGTTGCATTTGACTTGGCGCGTTAATTGCCATTTGGCTGTCCAACTAAGCGGCGACTCATGGACATTTGGACACTCAAACCCCGACATATAGCCGAGGGCCAGCCTGCCTTATCAGCAAACATATTTCGATATTATGCACGACAATTGGGTGGGGAGAATGGCATATAATCTGGCTGCAAATGCGTCATGAATGGTTGGACTGACAGATGGATTGTCAGTTTGCCGGCTGGGAGCTGGCAGTTGGAGAAGGTCAGACTAAAGTGACCTGGTTTCATCGAAACTATTATGTTTGGAGCCCCAATTAGATCAATAATTGAGCATTTGACTCGATTTATACACTTGTGCATATAGAATTAGCTCTTAGTCATGGATTTCAATGAGATTAAAGTGTCCAAATACAATTTAATATAATTTGTGGTACGCCCAAGAAGGACAAAACCCTATTGATGATCGATTAAAATGTTCTGACATAAATTTATCCAATTTCTGACTGAATCTTAAACTGAACTTCTCTATAATTCTTCAGATTCAACCTGTTTGGCCTGCCCACGCCGATGCTGCTCGCCAGTTAACATTGCTTCCAGTCGGGCAGTTGTCACTTTTGGTATGCTTGACCCATTTCATCATCTCCAGCTCTTCATTCGACGCGGTCATTGTCGCTGGAATCCATTCATTTCGGCCTGTCTGCTTCATTTTCCAGACTCAGTCAGACTCGGACTCGGACTTCGCTCCGGCACACTCAACTGACAGCTGTCATAATTAATTTTGACTCTCCGTGGTAATTAAATATTTTCGTGCAGGTTCTTCAAGTGCCAGACAATGGTCGTCGGGTGGTCGGTCGCTCGGTTCGCCTCCGTTTTGAATTTCAGGCCAGTGCCAGCTCTGATTAGCCCTTTGAAGTGTTGCATGATGAAGGAGCTGAAGGTGGAGGTGGAGCTGGAGCTGGAGCTGGAGCCACAGTGCCTCATTACCAGCTCCCAGGCTTATCGGCAACAACTCAATAATCACCCAGAAACCCAACAAAACTGAACCCCAGGAATCCCCGAGTCCGGCCATCAGTCAAAGGTGCTTAGAACAAAATTGAAATTGCCGACGAGCGTCCGTTCTCTGTGTGGCAACTTTTTTCTTTCTTCTTTGTGGGTTGCCCGCAAAGTGGGGTTTACTTAAAGACCACTCACTGGAGCCCGGGAGTGGGTTGGCCAACGGCAGCTAACCACATTGCATTGTTCCTGGCCCCGAGTTGGGCTGTGTGTTCATATGCACGCGGCCGGAAACGACCTTGGCACGTTATCGTCGAGTTTTCATCACTTTCATATTCATACAATTTTCGAACCTGCCCAGGACTCCGGTGCTCAGGCATGCATACCGCTATGAGGCCCTGATGGGTGGCAGCGGAAGGGCAGCAGCAGGACTACGCTGGGCCGGGCTGGGTTGGGGGTCGGCCAGTGGCCAACTGGCAGCCAGAAACCACGGGTATCTGTGTCAGGGAATCTCTACTGCCCAAACACACTTGTTCGCTATGAGTTTTCTTTGTTGCCGGGCTACACGGAACAAAACGAAGCTCGGTATCCATTCGCAGGGCTTATACCGGGTGTGAAGTGGAGTGTGATGACTGTTCAGCGGAGGTTGTGCCTTGACCCAGTGAGCATACAATTGATGGTAACCACGTTAAGTCTAGATAAAGGCCAGCAATGGCTACCTTCTGAAACTTTTCAATACACAAATCAATTTAATATTTGGTGTGGTTGCAATATTTTCTCACTGTGTGAAGTTTTAATGCCCGGGCAGGGTCACAAATTCACAGAAATCTGCTCGAATTTCATATTTCGTTTTGACAAGCCATTCGAGAAGGTGCCAAGCAATTGACAGGCAGGCGAGGCTTAGGAGTAACAGGATACTTTCGAGCAGACCACAAAGACCATTCAGCATTTTAGAACTTTAACCAGGGGCACCCGAACTGGCCCGGAAATATTCCAGTAAAGTGCAGGGGCTCACGAACAACACAATTCAAGTAAGTGGTTCAACTAGGCCACAATTAAAATGCCATTACTTTTTGGTACTCGCACTCGCTAAATGTGTGTGGCCTGTACAGGCTGCCAGCCGAGTTCCCATGGCACCTGCCTGGATACACCTGGTTACCTGTAGCTCACGGCTGTTGCTCCTAACGGCCGCACGTTAGGCAAACAGTTATTGTGCCCTGTACGCAGTAGTTGGCCATTAGAGTGACACTGACTGGCGGCGGGCGGCAAGCGGCGAGCCCCCGGAATGGGCCACAACTTGTCATTAGACAAATTCAATTTTATGCCAGGACAACAGCCAACAGCCAAGCGGCGACCACAACATTTTTCGGCCGGTGCTGCCATACAAATTGTATTTAATTTTCTTTTCGGGGCGGAGGAGCTGCTGCTCCTCCTAATGTGCACATTGGCACGTTCGCTTTGTTGACACAACTGTACAACGAACGCACTGCGGGTTGGAGTACACACGGCGCGGTGAAGTTTATTTCGAGTGGAATCGCCGCTTTGCCATATCTCCGAGGACATTACAATGCAGATAGACCCCGGGAAAGTGCGAGACTGGAACGGCGTCGGTTTCGGGAGTTCGGCATAGGAGTTCCGCTTGGAGATGCCAGGACATATGAGCGGGGACAGTGGGTTCAAACAGGATTTGACAAAAAGTTTATCAAGTAACTTTATAACCTGATGGAAGCCTGAAGTCAACGTTAAAATACTTCATTCTAATACAGGAACTTTATTTACTTTTAAGTACCATATAGTATATCCTTAAAGGATTTCTAAATTATTTATACATTTTCCCTCACATCCTGACCCCACTGTACCTGCCTTCCGCCTGTCAAGTCGCGGGTGTTGCTCCAGCTGACGGCTGACTGTCTGTCGGACGGACGGGCTGCGGCAACGGGTGGCGTCCTCTTTGGTTCAGTTAGTGGCATTGTCACGACTTCTTAATGTCATTTTATCAAAGGCGAGTCGCGGACGGACCCGAGGGCTCCGGGTGTGGGTTTGGGTGGCCCGACTTACACACGTGTAAGGCAGCCGCACAACGCGGCGTATACGTGATGGGGTTATTATTGCTGGCGCTGTCATTGTGTGTAGTTGTTGCTGCCGCCGCTGCTGCTTGTGCCTCGTTGTGTTCGATATGTTTATATTTGTTGCGCGGTTTTGCGTGTCCTTTTTACATGAGGAGCAACGTTTACATTACCAACACAAACACACACACTGGCAACGCACACAGGACCTGCACACAGACACATTATTACGACTTCATAATGTGTTTGTGTGCGGCAGGGTTGTACACGGAGCCCCGGCAAGTGTGTCGTGTGTGTGTGATAAGCGTGTTCGTATCAAACGACATTTGGCGAAAATTTTATGGCGTACACCCAAAAATTGCTGAAGCCCTCGAACCTGGCTCCTCCTTCCCTCCCCCTCCTGGTTTTTGTGTATCTTCTTTTTATTATGCGATTTGTTCAACTTCATTTTATTGCAAACACACACAGACCGAGGGAGAGACAGCCAGAAAGACAGAGAGACAGAGCGACAGGCTGATGCTGATGCGAATTGGTATTGGTGTATTTAAAATTTTATAGCAAACATTTTTATGCGCAATCGATCGAAGGGTTTCATTACATTTTAATGAAACGACAGCCCAGAAACTCGGTCTGACTTCCAGCCGAAGGGAGCTTGGCTTGTTGTCAAATTGCCAGGTAAATGTGTACCGTAAAAGGTAAAAAGGATAGATAACATAAGGGAAGCCCAGACGGCCGACCGACCGACCCGCCCGTTTGTCGCTCAATTTGCGAAAGTTTATTTCGTCGGCCGCTTATTTGAAATTTAAATTCGCTCGGTATTCGCACAGTGCCCGCAGAGCGTAGTAGTCAGGGATGCCGCCCCCATAAATGACACTTTAATACAATCAGAGAGCTGCGAACGCGCAGCCTTGACATCCCAACCAACCCATTCAGAGCGAGATACTTTGCCAGCTCCCAGATGCACTTAAGCATTTAGCAAATGCACCATAGAAAAATCATTTTGCCAGGCACAAATTTTATATAGCCCTGTAACCAGCATATAAATACGCACATAATGTATGCAGCTGACATACATTTTATGTGCGGGCTCCTCCACATACACTTTGGCAGAGGGACATGTATGAATTTATGCTATTGCCAACGACTGCCAATTCGCATAAATGTCACGTACGTCAGTTTGTCATTTGCGTAAAGGAGGTTCTCTTCTGCTCTGCTCTCTTCTGTTCAGTTCGCTTCGCATCGGTTCGACTCCCGTCCCCTTCAGGATCTCCGCTGCAATTTGACTGACTGCACACGAGAGCCTCGCCTCGCTACGACTCTCCTCGCCACGCTTCGCCTCGATTCGCCTCCTCGAAAAAAAGGACTGCCGAGCGACAGCCGCAATTCCATGTCTCATATCTTATACATATGAATAACGCATACGCACTGTGTGCCGGCGAAACTTCTCAAAGAGTTCAAATTGCCGGCATGCGTCGTCGTATATGTGTGCACAGGCGACTAATTAAAATTTTATGACGCCCCGCTCTCCAGCGCGTGTGTGTGCGTGGGAAAATTCATAACAATTTTGCCAAAACGCTCTCCGGGCTATTTAAATATTAAATGAGCTCAAATTTTTGGACAGACCCTGACAATTTGGCTACTTAAAACATTTAAAGCGGCAAAAGGTTCATTGTTTCACTTTTAAATGTCTCAAACACAAGGAGAAAATAATTGGGAAAAGCTTAGAAAAGCCAAAAAAAAAATTATAAGAACAAATATGAAAAGTATAAAATAAAATACAAATTATATAATATATAATTATTATAACTTAAGTAAAAAAAAAAAAAAAATAAAAAACAATATAGCATAAATGCAATTGTATTTTTTTGTTTAATATATTTGAGAAAGTGTATCCAAAAATATTTTAAATTATTTTTAATGTTTAAAAAAAAATTAAGCTGGATTTAAATCAGAATAAATCTAAAAGCCAAACCTTATCTGGTGATAACACTATGAAAATTATAAAACCATTCAAAATGTTTATCTCTCTCTTATTTAGCGATCATAATATTTTCCAACAAACTTTATTTCCTTTAATATCCTATTTTTCCGGTACCTCGCCAGATTATTCAGTTCAGCTATTTATCAAATTTCAAAGTTCATTACACTTTTAGGCGTCGGCTTAGACTTGTCGATGGCAGGCATTAAACCGTCCATAAACGGCAATGTCGCCGCTTCAATTGTCAATTATGTTAAACAAAGTTATTAAATTACGCAAAAATAAGGCAGCCAGGCGGCAGCCTCAAGTCAATGGGATTACACATACGCAGCGTGGGATGGTAAGAAGGATTCTGGCGACAAATCAATAAGCTCAGGTGTAGGGATTTTCGCGGCGCCGCGGTTCCACTGGTTCCACTCCCAAATTGCGCGCTGAAAATTTCCATTTAGCATAAAACCCGCGCTATTAACGGTGCCTACACAGACACAACACCGGGAATTACGCCACTCGGCACTACACACTAAAATATGCAGGATGTGCTGGAGGAAGGAGGAACAGGACCCTGTAGACGCTTTTTAATGTACCAAGGCGGCGGCGGCACAAAGAATGTCTGCCCTTGCCATAGACATCATAAAAATTCGTTAAAAATAAAACACAAAGCGGTAGCAGAGGCAGGGGAAGAGGCAGACGCAGAGAGCCAGGAACCCGCCAACGACTTCCGTAAGCTTAAGCTCTCTGCCTGCCCTCCGCCTCCGCATCCGTCTTGGAAATCGCCGTGCCCGCGTTTACCGGCACTTCGCATTACGCATACGCCACCGTTTCGGTTCGGTTTCAACAGGAAGCTCACATTGTTTTCGCCATATTTACTGGCGGCTGCCCGGGGGCTGTTTGTGCGCCGGGCGCCATAAGTAACAAATTTTATAAATTATTTAAATTTTTATTCATGCAACGTTGTAAAGTTAAGCCCGCTGACAGTTAGCTAGTTTGGGCCGGAGAGATGCCACAAAGCCCGGTTTGGCTCCGCTTTATTTTTATAATTTTCCTGTCCTGCCTCGTCCTGTCCTGCCTCGTCCTGTCCCGTTTCGCTTCGTTTTTACTTTCCTGTTTGGGCCCTTGTGACCTTGACTCGCTGGCTTTTAAATATTGATAACGGCCTTTGATCTGAGCCAAGCCAAGGCCTGACAAGCGGCATTTGAGCCCCGGCCTGCGTACTTATGCAAATGCAGGAAGAAGTTATGCCTAATAAAATTCTGAGGCCGGCCGGGCACTCTGGCACGGCGTCTTGTGTACAACAATGCAATACTTTTGCTCTCATATTTTCGCATGATTTATAGAGGGACGACGCTCTGCCGAGCGGGGCAATAAAAAAGAATGTCGCAGCTTTACGAGCCCCGGCAAATGGCCATAAAATGTCAAGGCACATATGAGAAAATATAAATAAATCGAACGATTATTGACAATTATAATGATATATGGATGCGTACTCAAAAGTCATAAATTGACAGGCCGACGGAGGAGGCGGCAAAGGAAGTGCTCGTAATAAAAGGACCCGGCTATATTAGCCAACTGGGTGAGTGGAGCTCCGACTTGCAACTTGCTCGGGGTCAGTGGAATCGAGTGGAGTTAAGTGGGTGCAGGAAGCCGTTATGGATTGCGGAGGAAGTGAGCTCGCAGTTAGGGAAATGGCAGGAAACCGAATACTAAAGTCGCCGGAATGTGTGCCGATTTAAGCGCTTATTTCTTCTGAATTTTTCGTTTCTTCTTTCAGTCTCTCTCTCTATCTTTCTGTGGAGCCAATGAAGACGAGCTCTGAGCGGGCGTAAGTGCCCTGGCCCACTTCCCACCCAGTGTTTCCCAACTAATTATCAATTTAGTGCAATTTGTTTCCCTGGCCGAGCGGAGAAGAAGTAATTTCCATATTTGTGATGCATTTTATCTTTGGCGAGTCTCTGACTCAACAGCCTTAAATTAGTCTTACACTGAGAGATACTCATTATAAGAATTTAAGCCTTTTAATCAACTAGTTGAAGAAATTTGTGACTTGCGATAAGAAAACACATTTTTCTCTTAATTTTTATTGTTGAAAATAATTTCTCAAGAGCTTACCGTCCCCTTATTTCCCCCTGTGCATTTTCTGTTGTATATTTTGTCGGTCTGCCTCCAGTCCCCTCGCTGCGATTCGGGCTTTTAAACTATTAAAAGTTGAGTTGTCTGCCACTGATAAAGGCTGCCTCATTAAACCCAACTGGTTAATGCTTAATGCAAGGCAAACGGGAGACTGTTCTGTCTCAGTTCTGTCTGTTTGTTGCAGGCAGCTGGCGGAAAACAGTTTGTTAATAAATTAAATGCTTAATTCACTGGTCATTATGGCCGGCGACTTGCTCTTGTGTGTATGTGTCGCTAATGGTTGTTTCCCAGAGACTTTAGCTCCGAGTTTGTCTTTATAAGAGCAGCGTTTTCCAGCTTAGCTTGGCGAGGAATAATATTTGATTATTTAATTGGTATTGGTTTAAATGGATCTGGGCTGTTGGCCGTAAATCCATCTAGGTGGGCTGCTGCACATTAATTTTAATTTATGTATTTGTTTATGCATCTTTTATGCCGACAGTGACAACAATAAAAGTTCGCCCATATGCCACTGACAGACTTTTTAATAAACTTGATTTTTTATTCATCTCTCCTTGCATGTGTTTTATTTTTTGTTGTCTTCAATTGCGTTAATTTGTAGTTGTTTTTTGCTGATGGCCAGCTTAATGGCAAAGTTTTTCAACATTGGTTAACCCAATCGCGACCGTAAATTTATGAAATATTTATATGGAAATAAATAAAAGAGCGAGCTGCATGCAGGCGCATTTGGTAGATAATTTAAATCAATTGCTGAGAACTGCAATTAGCAGCCGAAGATAAAAATAAATTAAAGGCCTCCGCATAACAAATGGCCCATAAGCGGGCAGCACAAAATCCAACTGGATGCCAGGACACATATCCCCAATATATATATATAGAAAGAGATATATACCGCCACGTATTTATATAGGTACATATATTTTAATGGCCGCGTCCCCATAAATTATGGCGCATTTACTTTAGAGATAGAAAAAAGCGGCCAAGCCGAAACGAAACGAAACGAAACGCTCCACTCGATAAATGGGTTGTGGTCGAGCCCCGAATCCTTTAATTTGAACTCGGACGGGGCTTCAAGTCCGGACTCCGGACTGCCAACGTGCAGCAGCAGTCGCAAAGTCAAAGGCACATTTCAAATGTCGAAAGCAAATAGAAAAGGAGCCAGAAAAAACCCGTCGAGCTGAGGGCATTAAAATGCATGTGTGTAGTCTGGAGAACTGGAAAAATATGGCCAAAGCAAATTGCTGACTGCGCCAGAGTTGAAAACTTAACAAGTAAGAGTGCGATATTGAGGGAAGTAAAGAATATCAAATACCCAGTAAATTCTGAAGATAAATCATGGGGTTAAAAGATCGGGAAGAATCTCCATAAAATTTGATAGCATCAAGTCTGGATAAGTGAAGACCAATTAAGTAACCATTGTGTGTTTCTAAAAATAAATAAGAAAAAATGCTTTTGGAATTCTGTTTATTTTATAAATTATCAGAAATATGTAAATGTTTAATTTAAGTGATTTATATTTTTAAAATAAATATTTTCCAGCTGATCCCATTTCAGCTTTAGACTGTCTGTATTTAAGTTAGTAAGTAAGTTTAAAAACTGAAAAGAACAAGCACACAAAACGCATAAAAAGGCAAACGGTCATGTCTAGATTAACTCGGCTGTTTTTTCTGATAAGAACATAATGCTTGAACACTTTGAATAATATTAATATTTTCTGTAATCATTTTATTATATTACTAAGATTCCAAATCAATATTTTTTATTTTTAACCCTTTATTAACTCTCATCCCCTTCGATCTAGCATACCCCCTGATACCCCTTAAATCCACAGAATTCCAGCTTGGGCCCTCGGCCAACAGCGCTGCTGCTTCTTTTTAAATAAAGAGCAGCAAAACGCAAATATCATCGAATGGAATATAATTTATGTGCTCCATTTGCAGTCGGCAGTTCGCCACTCGCACACATATGCTGCCTGGAATCCCGGCTCCTTTGCTGCTTTTTTTCTGCCCCCTCCTGTCCGCATTTAGGGTACTTTTGCATATGGGCTCGGAGTCCTGGGCCCAAAATGGAATGAAATGGCCGGGTTCGACGCAGTTAGCTAGCGATTCCCCAGTCGCGCTTTGGGCATTCCTCTCGCTGCGTTCATCTTTTGGCAAGGTTGCGCCTCCGATCCATAAATATCCGACGGGCTCCTACGATTCCCCCGCAGACTAGCAAAGTTCTGCCCCCAACCGCCAGTCGTATTTGCCAAATTAAATCGTTAAATGCTTGTTAAAAACTTCGACTGGCCCCTGCGCTCGGAGAGTGTGTATCCGCATCCACATCCACATCCGAGTCGGATTCGAATCTCTATCTGCATCTGTATCTTTGAACCGTTTCGGGGCAACTCGCCGACGCTTATGATTTATGCCAGCGCATGTTTTGTAGTTTTTGGGCACAGGTTGCCGTCGAAGAACGTAAATAAGGCAGCGGCCAAAAGGCTAAATGGCCAAAACGGACCGAAGGGTTTGAGGGCTTCTCTTCGGTTGCCCTTTTATTTTTTTCGCATTCCCATACGACTCCGTTTTGCTGGGGGCCATTTAACAATAAATTAAACGAAAGAGAAATTAAACTAAAGGCGGATTAGTCATCGATGATTGTGGGAAACAAAAAGGATCCAGGAGTTCCTGAGAAATGCTTAACATCCTGTGGCCATATATTCTGAGGGTTAGTCAGAGCAGCGATAGAGGGAAAGTTTTGTTTTGGAATAAGTAATGCTTTATTTACGGAATATAAATAGAATTTAAGGGAAACTAAAATTCTTTTAAGGCATGTCGTTTACCATCTCATTATCCCAACAAACGATCCGTTTATAATTAGTCTCTAAAGTCGGCGAAACGATCAATAGATCAACTAGAAACACGCCTTCGCTGTTGCTGCAACTAACGATGAATGATCGGCTATAACTAATAATTTCTGCCGCCCCTCTGGCCTTCATCCCCTGCATCTGCATCCCGAATCGAGCAGCTAATTGCTCCACCTGCACAGTTAATTGTCGGCCGAACATGGCATCTATCATCCGCAGATGATCAAAGTCCCCTCCGATTAATACATCAAGATCGGTGCGCGGCGGAACCTGCAGCCGACAGGGGAACACGCGGAGAAACAAAACAAAAAAACGCTGTCATAATAAATTTAAATAAATTGTTGACAAACGCCAATAAACATAAATTTTTGGTGTGCAGCAAAGCAAAGCAAGCCACCAAAGAGAGGGCACAAAAAAATATGTGTAAAAAAAACAAGCAAGCCAGAGAGGGCCGGAAACCGCACTGTCAATCAAAAAAAGTGGAAATGCCGAGGAGCGAAGAGGAAAAGTCGGACTTGGTTGCATAACTTGGCGGCGGGTGGAGGGTAATGCAGGGAAACTATCATCAAAAGGGGTTAGATTTTAAAGGAATTTAATAATATAATTGAGAAAATTCATCATTATTAAATTAATATTTACTTTAAATAATAAAAACATTCAAGCTACCATCATTTGGCTCTGAAAATTATAGATATCAATAAAATATATTCAATAAGGATTATTTTGGTTTTTGGGATTCATATTTGTTTTTAATCTAACAAAGTGTTTAGGATGCTTTTGGTGTTATTAACAAAAATGAGTTGTTTTTAAAACACTTAAATTCCGATTGACAAATTAAAATTGCAAGAAATATAACTTCATTGTATATATTATTCATTCATTAGCACATTCAATTAGTAGCTCTTTTATACAGTCTCTGTGACAATCAGCATATGTTATTTCTCAATGTGTACAGATGGGTCGCACGTGTGGCACGATGGCGATAATTAGACGAGCTGCGTTCGCTTTTGTTTATGCAAATCGGGATACGTAATAACTCAATTAGATGTTGCAACTCGGAGCCCGGCTCGAGGGCTCCTGGCGGCGACTCTCTGATTGCCCGAATGCGGGCAAGTGGCACATTGACCGGACTTTCCACTCGGTGGCACTCTGTGGACTGCACACTCCACCGATGGCTATTGAGTGGCGGGTTGTGTACGGGTTTTTAGCTTTATTGATGTCCCGTTGCTTTGTGGCGGACAATTGTCGTCATCGACAGCGACCTCGTCATTTAATTGTAAGTGAAACTACGCTTTGTTGTCGCATATATATAGTATATATAGTGTGGTGTAGTGTGTGCCCTCCATGTGTTGCCAGTGTGTGCTCTGGGCTCTTTGCTGTTCCCCCATTGAGCGGGGTCAACAAACCAGAGATACGACCACCACTCGACGTCGTCATACTCCGCCAGTCCAAGTACTGGTGTCTCTCTGGAGAGTCGCACAACTGCACCGGCATGTATAGTACATATGCCAGCGTTCCATCGGAATCCCAGGCTGTTGACAAAATAAAGCACACTTTAATTGATACATTTGCATTTTATTATATATTCAGCACTGGCCACTGCGCCGGCAATGAATATTTATGCGGCTTTTATGGGTCAGTGCAGCGGCGCTGCAGCTGATAAATATTTGCCAGCATCTGGCAATCGATGACAGCCAGCACGAGCCAGCACGGATATCGATTACACGCGAACAGGTGCCGGTCAAGAAATTAATTATTGGATGAATCTGTAAAGTGCAACTACCAGACGACTTTTAGAGGGAAAAAATATTAAAGATTATGATGCAGATTAAAGATTACGAGACTTAAGATCTTGCTCTAATTTCCCAAAGATTCTTATAGATTTAATTACCAAGACCTTGTCTGAAATATGTTTTTGTACTTAATCAACCCCGTGGCGAAACACCCATAATTTTCGGGGCTAACACTCATATATCTGCCTGATATCGCTGACAAACAACACATTAGATCCCAGCTGGAGCTGGTGTTGAAGGCTGTGTCTGGTTCTAGGCGATCCAATCTCTTGGCGGCGGACCAACCCAACTCCAACTCCAGCAGACTTGCGACTCACATGACTAAGCCAAGAGCAAGATCGGTGGGATTCCGGATCACCTTGCTCTGGAACTGGAACGTACTCCATTTTGCGTGTGAAATTCAATAAGTTAAACCGACTGCCGGCGACTGCAGGCTGCTTAGCATAGAGCTAGAGCATAGAAAGACACACGGGTCCACGAACTGAACCCCACAAGCCGATGCATATCTCCCCGGCTGTATTGACTAAATTGTTTGCTGGGTGTGGCGCAAAATGCACGACAAAAGTGTTCGTGTATCCCCCTGTACCTCTCTCTCCCTGGGCTTACTGGCATTGTTTGGCATGTTGTAGTTCAATTTATGACGCTTGTAGCGCTTGACTTTTGCGCAGGCGTTGAAAGCCCCACAACAGGGCAGGCCGGCGTTTCTGACAACAACTCGAAAATCAAATTGAGCGGCTCTGATATTTGTTTGTCGGCTCCAAACTCCGCCAGTCGATGTTTTATTTGATTTCGTGTTAATTTTCAACGAACACAATGGTACACGGTGGAGAAATAAGGTGGATTTTATAAAGGGAAATGTATTTTAAATAATATTGATTTTTATATAATAAGTCGAATAAAGAAACACAAATTTATAATTATTTATGATTTTAAAACATTGTATATATATTTTTGGAGAATTTTTTTAAAGTCGCACTCATCAGAACTCATTTTGCTGCACTTCTCATAACACCTTTTTGAGGTTCTATAAACAGACCAATTATTTTAATATTTTTAGAATCAATCAATCAGGTAATTTAAGTTACAACAACAGTGTACAATTCATCACACTCAAAAAGGCCCGGTCACAGTTATGTTTCTTTTGGTGTGTTTACAATTCTATTTAGTGTCTGACATCCAGAGATTGGTCCCGGGTCCATTCGATCTATTTGGGCATGACAAGTGGTACGATCGATTCCGTTTCCAATTCCGATTCGATGTGTTTACACGGTCTGGGAAATTGATATGTCAAACAGTCGGGCGAAATGTCTCCTCCATTATTGTGAGTCTGTTGCAGCAGCCGCACTCTGCTCAATTCACACTATATGTCTAGTCGGGTCTATTTTATGGCCCAAGTGGGGAAGTTGTTTCTCCGAATGGTATGTCTTAATTTGAGGAACTTCCTACACGGCCCCGGACCCATTGACCTGGTTAGCTTGCATTTTTATTAGGCATTGATTTGTGGGTTTCCCACAGTCGCGCCGAGGAGTTGGGGAGCTGAGTTATAGGTGCATCGATTAGATTTACGCACTCCTCAGGCACTCGGCATCCAGCAAATACAGATACAATTAAATTGTGAAGTAGTTCAGCTTACTAGCTGCTGGCTAGTTTCCTCGATTGTGAAACAATTCCATCAGATGCAATTTCGTAAAGCTTTGCAGAATTAAATTCAATTATTTTGGCTTTGGTACAGATATATTGCAATATTAATTAAGTTATTTGTCTAACTTTTATGTTTTAATTGGAAATTAAAAAATTAAAACTGGGAGCCGGCAGGCAAAAATGTTCTACATTTTAGCAAATGCAAATTAGTTTATTCTAGATTTCAAATATATATTTCTCTTAGAATTAGTGGCCAAAATTCTATTGGCCACCTAAAGCAGCCTCAATGCCATTCAAATCGAATACTAACCCATATTCATGGCTAATTCGGACTCGTGTCCGTAGCTGTCAATATCCATTTGGCTTAATCGACCCACAGACCCCAATTCCACCATCTACAATATCAAATCCATTATCCATTGATTGTTCTCCAATCTCGAATCACACATTCGAGTGCAATTGGGCCGATTTCCATTCAAGTCCGGCTCAATTGTCATAATTACGCCCACTCGGAGAGCAGTTCTCGGCAGCAGATACGTATCCGTATCTGTCAGGCCTTTGCCAACCGTATCTTTCGGATCGCTGCTGGCTAATTCTTCTCTGACAAGGCGCTAAGCAGCCGCGACAGCTCGCCGATTACCTCCAACTCCGATTATCTGTTGTTTTCCGGCGCGGCGCGCAACCTTGAAATTAAATATAATTATGAAAAGGCATTCCCATTCACGGGCCCGGCGAATGATATTTCATATAGTTAGTTGCCTCAAATGAAAAATTATTTAAGATGCCGGCGCACGCACACTTCAAAAATAAAAATCCGAGCGCCGAATCAATAAAACCACCGACCGCCGACCGGCCCGACATCCCTGCCCGCCTTCCCTTCCCGGCTCTGCCCACGTCTTTGAGTCAACCTTTTATTTATTTATTATTTTTTCCCCTCTTGCTCTTTGTATTTTTGCCCAGGCAATTATAATTAACTTCGCGGCAAGTTTTGATTTCTCCTCCAGCTCTGAGCCAGCTCTTTTTCTTTTATATTCTTTTTATTTCGGCTCTTCGCCATGCCCATGGGCTGATAATTTTGTTCGCACCTGATCGCGTTACTCGGAGATCGCTGGTTGTCTCCCCGGTTCCGAACACTTGAAAAAAATAACACTAAAATTCATAAAATTTAATATATAAATATCAAATGTTACATACTGAAAGTTCAACAAGTTGCTAGGTGCCTAATTTCTCCCCTAAGCCTTTAGAAATTCAATTAAAAATATTTAAGAATATTTTTTAGTATAGAAAAATGTTTTTGTCAGTGTCTCAGTCCCTCTCCCAGCTGCGTGTGGATCATTAACCAAGCTAAAGATCTTCAGACTCAGATCCAGAATCAGTCAGCATCTGCGGTTTCGACCAGAGTTCCATGTCGGCCAGCTGAGGTTCTTGAAAGTCATATCTCAGACAATGGGAACTTTCATTTGTCTTCGAGATTTTACTTTTCAGCCGGCGAGCCATCGAAAGTACTTCGGGCTTAGTTAATAGGCTGGGCCCTAATGGGTTAATGAGTGCCAGTCGGCCGAGAGAGTAATTGGGAAACCAGTTTCAGTTCCAGATCTTAACAGCCGATGATCAATAATAAGTAGCAGCGGAGCAGAGTCTGAACTTAAAGAGCCTAATCCGGCGGATTTAACTCTCGAATCTCTGGTTCTACCATAAAAGCAAGGACGAAAAGGGTTAACCTTTAAAATTTACAATGTCCTACGGTCGCTGTTTTTATGACAGGCACAAAATGGAGCCAGAGAGAGTGCTGCAAAATAACCCAAAAAGAAAAGCCGAAAAACAAGGGAGACCCGAAACGAAAATAAAACACAAACCGAAACAGAAACAGCACCAGAAAATGTCAGAGGGATGGGGAAAATGAAAATGGAAATGGAAATGGAAGGAAAATTCAAATCACAAACTCGGTATTTATTTGCGAAGCGTAAATGATTACCACTTAAAATGTGCTCGACTGCCACCTAAAAACCAATTGTTGGAAAAAGCACAACCCGTCGAGCTCCGTGGGCGCCAGAAGGAGTGAAAGGACCAAAGGCAACATATGTTTTTTATGCCTGAGCTGTCTAAGTGGATACGGGCGGAGCTCGGCAGCTCGGCGGCGTGACAGAGACAGCGAGGAGCGAAAACTGCGGGACAGCTGCCAGAGCTTGTTAGAATCTCCCAAAGGGGGGACAGAGCGAACATTCCCTGGCACGGGGCAAATATGGAATTCATTAAACGATTTCTTATATATATATATACTATATATTGGAATAAATTGGATTGAAAAAGCAAATACCCTGAGCAGGGATGAAACTAAACCTGTTAAGCTGGGAAGGAATAAGCTATTAATTTAGGATGTTCTCAATCCTTTCTTTACCAGAAAGTACGACATTTTTTAACTGATAAGGAAATGAAATATTTTTAACATTATGGAAGCTAAAGAAAACTAATTTACGATTTAATTGATTGAAAAGTCAAAGAACTATGTCTTTATTTAAATATTTGAAACATAGATCAAACTAGCTGTTAAACTTAAGAACAAAATTTGCATTAAAACCAATTAAATTTTCATGACTTACTTCCTTTATTTTGTAATTTAAAAGTGGACTTTTCTAACCATTTATTAATTCTGTAAAAAATATAATAGAGTAATATAATTTTCACTCATATTTACCTCCATTGTCACCATAACTTCCTTGTGCACTTTAAGTCCAAGAAGCAACCGAAAGGGAGAGTGTACTATATGTCCCAGGCAGACAAAGCAAATATGTTAATGTTGCCAACGCCAGGACACAGCGACACGTATTGGTTTCAGTCTGGTTCTGCAATTGTTACATCGCATATATGAGTGAGTTATTCCAGGAGCTTCCTAGGGGGGGAGGCTACAACAAATGGGCGGCCTGTGCCGGCGTCGCCCTTTTCCTGCCTTTTTATGGTCGTCACGGACCGCCCGCAGGACGAAAGGGATTCCTTCAGTTCCCCAGTCCCCCTGCCATCCGTCCAACCATCTAACCATCCTTCCCGGCGGTGCACGCCCTGCTCGCACATTATTTTGCCACTTCTTCAGCTGAATTTGAATTAGATTTGTGCAGCGTCTGGCGCGCGTCTTGGCAGCGTGTAAAATAATATATTTATTTTTATTTGCCACACGCACACACACAGACAGAGCGAGAAAGTCCAACCCCGGACAGAACACAAAAAGTGTTTTGTTTTCCTTTCAATTTGTATTTTTATTATTTTCATTTGTATTATTTTTGTGTGCTCATGAATAAAAAAGGAGTAGGAAGCGACAGCGATAGATGGCCCCAAATTGTATAGCTTAGCCCTTTTGTGTGTATGTTTGCCCGGCCCCAAAAGAAAAAGTTAACAAATTTTCGCATGAATATTTCGCCTTTCTCGAGGGTGACCCAAAGGAACAGGATCCCTGTCCCTGTCCCATCCTGGCCCGTCCCATGTTCCGGGCCATGTTGACATTGTTTGCTGCTGACAGCCAAGTTTTTGAGGAATTTGCTTTTAATGGACAGGCCAGACAACGCATACAGAAACGAGGACGGACGGACGGACGGGCGTGAACTTGCCATTTAAATAAAGCGGCGGCAGCGGAAGTCTATTGATTTTTTCTGCTTCGAAACGGAGACGGGGACTTTGACTGACTCTGACTTGGCTTAAAGTCGCGAGCCGGCTTTAATCAAAATATTTAGTTAAATGCCAGGCCACTGAATTACTTCATCAGCAGTCGGCGGCGGCCATCAAAGACGAATGGCGGAGCAAATCCGGAGCATCGGCGGCAGTTCAAAGTTCTCGGAGGCGGCAACTTTCCAATTTTCACTGTGTTACCTAATTTTAATTGTCATGCCACCTGATGGCCGTGATGAGGCATCAAACTCCGCGCCGCTCTACCTGCTGCTCTTTGAAAATCTAGGCCCAGCTTCTGCTTCTCTTTTTCGTTTGTGTTCCATTGTTTGCCAAGTCGTTTTTTCTTTCTTTATTTATTTTTTCCTGTTTTTTCTCGGTGACCTTTGTTGGACAATCGGCTGCTGCATTGAGCCCAAAGACTCCAGTTATACTTACTTACGATTTCCTTCTGCCGCTGCGCTTTTGTGGTTAGTTCCGATAATTCCCGGAATTTAATTGCCCTTTTGCCTGCGTGAATTGTCAAGGGGATATGGCAGCTATAGCAAAAAAAAAAGAAAAAGAAGAATTGCCTGGCATGGCCCACAGCGTTTTTGTTCTGGCTTGTATGGAGGTTTTACGGTCGATCAGCGGAAACAATGGCTCGGAAATTGCAAGATATTATGGCAATGCTGGTTGCCTCTTTCAAGGAGCCCTTCGGTTGCACTTTCTCAGTGCTTGTGGTTTGGGAGTGATTCATGCGTTTGACATGAATAAAAAGAGGAATGCCATTTCTGCAGGATGCATGTTGTATATATTCCAAAAGTAAACAAATTTCTTGAACAGATGTCCAAGGGATTTAGGGAATCTTATGATCATTTGTGTAATGTTGTGTTGTTATGAACGGGGATTAAATGGTGTGTTAGAGCGTACAGATATTTTGTTTTACCAATTTTAGGAGATGTTTGCAGTCTTTGTAGTTTTCCGGCAGAGGTAATCATTTCCGACCCTATAAACCCTATATATTTGCTACAAGAAAAATATATTAAGTCACTACAATGCACATATTTTTGTAATATTTAACTGTATTAAAATAAAGATATTTCTTGACATTCTAAAACCCCCTTTAATCTACTTATGCAATCCCCTACAATATATACTTCCCCCAGTGTTGTTTTACTAACTAAACCCTATTTACTATATATTTGCTGACCATTTAGAAAGAGGTAGCTTTAGTGCTGGCTTAGGATCCTTTAAGGGCACAATCTATCCTCAAATCCTTCATTTCCAACTTGCGCCTAATAGAGTTCCTTCGCCAGGGTCGTAAACTGTCGTCAGACATTTTACTTTCGCTCTTAGGACCATCGATGTGGCAATGCAGGTTGCCGATGCGAGTCGTAAAACCCGAGCCAAGTTCAGTGCCTTTTTTAGTTGTTTGCACCTTGCGGGACCTACATCCATGTGGCATCGACACCCGGGGGAGTTGGGTTCTTGCTTTCGGGTTGCTATTAGCAGTACATTTCATACATTTTGTAGTGCACATAAAACGCTCTCGACTTTCAGCTCCCTGGAAGTTCGTGTGCTGTTTGTGTAAACTGTTGACAGGCTGCGCCACAGACGCCAGGGGTTAAGGGAGCGGAGATGGAGACGGAGACGCAGAGCTAAGCAAATGAGCTGCAGTCGTAAAACAGACAATTGAGCTCATATATTCTACACGTTGGCCTGCGTTGACAGATCGTAAAAAGCCGTCAACTGGAGAACTGGAGAACTCCCACATAAATATCAAGATCCGACCGAGAGGCATCGTAAAAAACGCCATCAGATACCAAAGGAAAAAAAGGGCCGAATAGAACTCCAGAACTCCGCCGAGCAGCGCGATAATGAAGAAAACAAAAATTGATTAATCTCATTAATAAAATGCCAACCTGCATGGTCCGCGCAATCAACGGACCTCTCAGTCCTCCCTCCTCACTTACCCAAAAAACCCCTCTAAGCTGAGACAATAAAAAATGCAATCGTAAAATATGAAAAAATTCTGTATGCGGTGCAGGCCGAGTTAATGCATTTTATGGCCAAGCTTTGGGTTAATTTCCCCCATGAAGCAGGGGGTTCAACTGTCACCGGGCATAAATTTCAATAAAAATAAAAAATAGAAAAGCAAACTAACCGAAACTCGGGCATAATTTTCATAATTTTTTGTTTTCCTCTTCGGGTTTTGAGTTTGTTTTTTATTTTTATGGCGCAATAGCTAATTAAAATTTCAATACTAAAATGTTTGCTCATTACGAGAGGCCGTCTTATCAGTGCCTCCCCATCAACGAAATCATCTACAGGCCCAATTTAAACTCTAACATTTCCTCAGCTTTGAATCACAAATGAGGCTGCCAGAGCCAGGCAGGTGTATTTCGGCTCAGTGTAAACAAATGTCCCGTGTCGCAGCAGCATCTTCAGCGATTCAGAGATAAATAAGCGAATATAATGCACATTATGCGGAATTAGATATGTGCGTAGATAGCGGCCAACAAAACTGCTTCGTTTGCCGATCAAGGTGAAGCGATTTAATTAATTGCAGCCAAGGCACGTCAAGTAAGCCAAATCAGTCCAAATAGCCCGATATTATGCGGGCCTTAAGATATAGCTGCTGATATAGGAAATTCCGATGGCACAGTCTGGGGGAATATTAATTGTTCCACATTGTTCGGGACTGTGTGCAGTCAAGGTCTTTAGAAAACGAAAGACATTTCATAGAAAGTGAAGGGAGTTAAGGCATGGGATTGGTCAAAGGATGATTAATATCTACATTTAAATTAATTTATAAAAGATTTGCTAAATATGGTAATATATTAGAGAAATTTCTAGGAGTTTATTTACTTAAAGTTAAGGGAAAACAAGAGAAACTTTATTGGATTCATTTCTAGATTCTATGTATTATGTTTAACAATTTTTAATTAATAAAAAGCAGTGGAGACCACACATATAATATAAATTGTAGATTGTAGATCAAACAATTATCTATAAAGGATGAACGTTTTAGGGAAAGATAGGTATCTTACCTTTACCCAAAATTAAAGCACCTCAAATAAAACCTCCTAATTTTCCTTCACAATTTTATTAAAGGAAACCCCCAAAAATCGATATTTTGACTGCACAGGAAATTAGCGATAAGAAATCATCGCCAACGTTCCTTGGGTCGTTAAAACCTCAGTCGTTTCCTCTTCCCTTACCCCCAAAAATAGAAATAAAATCCCATTTTAACTGCGCTCATATTTAGTATTTAAACTTTTGATGCCCAGCCCGGTTGAGTCTTTTTCATTAGCTTAGTTAACCTCTATTATTAGTCCCACAAAAGCAATGACCCGAGATGCCGATGCGGACATGTAAGCTCATCTCGGCCATTAGGCGAGGCCACAACAGCGCCTGTATCTGTATCTGAACTCTGGATTTGAGTATCCGTCCGCGGCAAGTATCTGGCATATCAATCAATGGTCAAGTCGCCTCGGCCCTCAGATGCTTATCTTCCACTTAATAAATTTCTCTGTGGGGGAGTGGAGTCGCAATCTGCGATTGGGATACCCAAAGCCAAACCGATGATGGAGCTGCTGGAGATGGCATTTGATTTTAAACGGTTTGGCTACGCGTGCTGATTTTATAACTTTGTTGGACAGATTGGACATATACATATAGCCTTCTTATGAAATCAGAAACCGCTGGTCCGAAGGGGGAACCCGATAAGATCGAATTGAAACTAGTTTTTCCTTCGGATTTGTCATAGCTTCGTGCGATGGATTTGACAGGCCTTATAGCAAGTTCTCAGTCCCGATCTCTGGCGATGACGATCTCTCATTGGGGTTATGCCATCGGCAATCCATGCTCCACTTTTTATGAGGCCCATAAAGTTAGTTTTTGGACGCACACACCGGCCATATAAACATTTATGGGCTTTATTTAAATAAAAATAAGCATAGTTAAGCATTTTCGGGGGAGCTTGGTGGCACGGCGCATGCAAAATTAGCCCCGGGCCGAGCTCTCCGCTTATAAAAACTAATTATGTGGTTATGGGTTTATGCATTTTTAATACAAACAAACACAAAGTCTGCGGCCCTAGGTGGGGCATTCGAGAGTGGCGCATAAAATGTTTGATTGGACGGAAAGACACACGTTTTGTTTCCACCATAAACTGTTTTATCGTTTAATAAAATGTATTAATAAATATTTAAGCTGCACATAACGGGGCATTAAGGAGCAGCGGAAATCAAATCAAAGTTTTATATATCCAAAAGCACACTGCTCCCTCTACTCTCTACTTTTGAAGCACAGAAAAAAATGTGAAGCAAAAGGGTTCAGGTTCGGCAAGTTAACACTTTATAAAGTGCAGCCCCAGGGCTGCGACAAACAACATCAAAAAAAGGCGAAGAATAATACGGAATACGGAAAAAACCCTGAAGTAAAAGTTTTTGTGCATGTAAATAGGCTGGCCCCGAAATTTGAGTAAGCAAAGTAAATGAAGTAGAAACGAGCTGCTGGGTTAGCAGGAGGACGGAGGAGGAGGAAGGCAGGCGGAGGCGAACAACACTGAAGAAATGCCCGAAAATGTTAATTACTTCCTTGTTTACTCAAAACTAAGGGAGTGCACGTGTGTGTACGTACTCCAGTTCCCGAAGACTCGTATTTTTGTGTGTGTTTCGAGAACGCCTCCGGGCGAAACTGAGATAATAAGCTGCAGTGCCGGATAATCATCTCGGTAAATGGGATTAAGGCACCCGTCTTTGGGACCCTATACAACCTGCATTCCACTCTTTATATATCTTATCTTGTTTTACATTTAAATAGTGATTAAATAGGGAGTTATTTAAGATAGGTTTATCTTTATTTGGATATGCATACCTACAATTATTCTGAGGTTCTGCGTTTCACTCTTACAGCATTCCCTTTCGCTATGAGAAATTGTACTTTGAGACGTTTATAATATTTTATTTATTAAACTTTTAGTTAACTGCAACCAACCTACCAAAGGATTTTCCATGTTCTCATCTTGTTAAAATTAAATAAACTATAAGATAATACTCCCTGAGCGAGTGCCCCGTAATCGCATCACCATTATCCTTGGACTCCTTGGTCTAAGCCTCGTGTTGATTGCAGTCGATTACAAAGCACTTGAGTGTAGCTCTCCAGAGCGTTGACTCATCTTCCGTCGCCTGTGCAGCCTGGAGTCCATCATTAAACTTTAGCCGAAGTCAAACAAAATTAAGGAAGCTGTGCCCCGGCTCTGGGCCACTTGGAAGCAAGTAAGGCGAATTAAAAAGCACACGCTCAAGTTGCCAACGCACAGAAGTAGAAAAGGAACGGAGGGAAGAAGGCTCCGATAAACATGTAAATGGAGCAACGCAAGGACAGCTCTGAAGCTGGAAATGGAACTAGAGCAGAGGCAGGCTCTTCAAGGACCAAAGGACAGGACCAGGACTGCCAGACTGCCAGCCCGACTGCCAGACAGCCAGGGAGTCCGTGTGTGCGGTCAGTGGTAAAGATTATCGATCGTTGATTTTTTTCAATTGAATTGTCTTCCATCTTATTGGTCGTGACCAAGTCGTTGCTTTTTATGCCCTCTTCCCGGCCAGTGTCCTTAATATCCTGACGTTCCCGGCTTTGCTTTGTTGGCATTTCTCCGGCTGCAACTTCAACGTCTGCACAGAGAGAAATTTAGGTATTCCTACAACTCCTTATTTGGCACAAAATTCCCACTGAATTGCTAAAGTATCATTGCTATTGGTTGTGTATTTTTTTCGAGTGCAACTCCTTGTACCTTTAGTCCTTCGGCACTTGCTCACGAAATTTAATAAGCACAGGACATGTTTGGTGTCGTTGCGTGCAAGACGTCCATCAGGCAGCCAGGCAGCCGGCTCATTAAACCGGTTTTTCCTGCTCGATTTTCCCGGCTAACCCAGCTCTCCGCTGACTTTAAAGCTTTTTGGGTTATTGATTTTCCCCGCCGCTCGCCCAGAGAGTGTCCCTTGGTAAGATAAATAGTTTCGTGGGGATCTTGGCCCCGGAACACACTTGAAAATCCGTTGCAGGAAAAACAATTAAGAAAAGGTAACCCTAAACGGCAAGTGGAACTGGGCCATAATTCGTAATTGTTTGAACCCACGCCGAGCGGGCAATATGTGTGGCACTGAAACAACAAAAACATACACACAACAAGAGACACCGGTGTGTCTCAGGCTGCTTTTTATTGTTGCTATTGTTATTGTTGCTGTTGTGGAAAACAACAAACAAACAGAAATTAAAACACATGTGCACAAACACACAGGAAAACACGCCGAGCGGCACATGCAAAATACATACACCGAGTGTGACTCCTTTGGGGTATTTTCTTTTCGGTGGAGTAAATGAACCCGGCAAGCCAAAACAAATAATTACGCCCCACAAAAATAACAACGACAATGGGCCGCACCAGCCAGGATAAAGCATAAATGTCGTCGGCCGTCCTCTCGGTCCTTTCTGTCCCGCTTCGTCCTGCCGCCATGCTGAATAAACGCTGACAATGGACGTGAAATTATGACAAACTCACATATATGTATCCTGGAACGCTCGTGTACTCGAGGATATGTGTATCTATGTGGCCTCACACAGCTGCCGGAGCAATTCGTTGGCCCGGCACTTGTGACATTTGCGTTCTGGCCGCATTATAGAGCTTATTATAAATACAGGCAAAAACTTTTCCCAACCCCCCCGCCGAATGCGGCTAAAAAAGGTTAATTATGTTGACTTCAGACAGGCAATTTTTATACCCCCAACATTAAATATTACAAAAGTGCTGTAAATAAAGGAATTTATAGCAGGAAAAATGAGAGTATTGTCTTGAATGTGTGAAGGGTTACATTGGGATTTTAGGCAGCTCAATTTGATAATAAATATTGCTATGATATTATTCTTAAATATTCATTTATTTTCAAGTCTGTCTAGAATTTATTGGCTTGTTTTGACTATATCTTTTGTATTAAAAGTATGCCAAAAAAAACTACAAATTGTTATTTAATTCTTCTTCATTTGCCTTCCAGGAATTGTATAGAATATATATTGGAATTAATTGAGCCTGCAATTCCTCAATATCCATTTAGATTTTCCAAACACTTGTGCCATCATGTCATAACAATAACATTGCTCAATTCGGGCAAATATAATTAAAGGTGACCTACGAGTGTGTGTTTTTCCCTCAAGAAGCTGAAAGAAAATATGTGGGCTGGCTAGCTGGCTGGCTGGCCCACGCAAAAACTTCAATCATTGTCTGGGGCGAAATTGATTTTCCCCGAAGTAAAAGTGAGCAAAGATATATAAAACAGAAATAAAAGCCAGGAGACACTTTGATTTGCAAGCTGTCAGAATGAACTTATCACCTTGGCGTCGTTGTTTATCAGCTAGAAAATGAAAATTGTGGCCTACACGCGCACATATATACATATATAACATAATATACTATATAGAGGTATATGGAAAAGCCTGACCAAGCATTTCGTTTCAATTTTCCCGCTGCTCGCACAGATTTATTTGCCTATTTCTGTGCGCTCTACCGACGAAAACGTGACGAAAAGCGTTTTCCCACTTGCCTATGTATCGGTATATCTCTGTGTGTGTGGAAAATGGAAATGCTGTGGGTGTATATATATCTATGTACTGACATTGAGGAAATCTGAGTGACTGGCCCACATTTGACAGTGGAAAGTTTGCCTGGCAAATGCCAGGCAAGGCAAATGTTTGGCCGGACCTTTTTTATTACATTTAAATAATTTGATTGCCAGTGTAGGGTCCGGTCGGAGGCGAGGCATTTAAACTTGCCCCTGAAGTGGCGCCCTTTTCCTTTATTGGGAAACAGTTTTCAATTCAATTTAATTCACTTTGGTCCTAGCAGTCATGCCAGTCCTGTGCCCTGATACTCGTACTTTTTTATTTAATTTTTCCCTGCACTCTCCTCTACTCCTTGCAGCATAAAAATTTATTATCATAATAAGCGAAACGAAGCAGAGGCCGATGTGTATATCCTATATTTTTTTAGCCCCCAACGGCACATACTCCTCCCCATACGAGTATGAGAGAGCAACCCTCGATGTTTTTTACGACTGTTTTGTTTTGTTTCTGTTTTGATGGAAATTCGATATTTGCAACACGTATTGAATTTTGATCAGGCAATATGAAATATCTCTTCAACGGCCGCCCTAGCTTCGCTTCCTTCGCTTGATTTAAAGAACTGGCCGTATTGATTTTGCGGCAAATGCCCCAGAAAAGCTGGGGCAAAACCCTCCCCAGAGACGACGCCGACTGCAGACTCGACAGCAGATGCGTATCTGCAAACAATTAAGAAATTGTTAAATGAAATTTCCCAAAAATTCCTTAACTAGGGCTTCCGATTTTTCCCCCAATGCCTTTCCTTTCCTTTCCGCTCGTCGATTGCATTGCAGTAGCTACTGACTGCTGCCCTTGTCTTTCGGCATTTGTATCTAGATACAGATACGCAATGTGTGGCATTGTTTCTTTGCCGGGTCTGTAAATCTATTAGATACAAGTTGTGCAGTTGGAGGGGAGGGGAGAGAGAGCCACCTCAATAAAAGCAAATTAAAAAACTTTGCCAGTTGCAGTCAATAGGGCTTTTTGAGAGGGAAAAAAGCAGTTCCCCTTCTTGGCTTTTGAATCGGTTTCCCCCTTTTTTTTCGTACTTGATACGAGTACTACTTGCAGCAAGTGAGGGTATGTTAGAATTGGTTACACATTTTTATGGGAAAGTGGGAGAAATATTCTACAAAATCAAAGAAGACATAAAGTAACACCTTTTTGTTATGTTTTAAATATTTTTTCAGTTAGCAAGCTAGCTTACTCGGAATACAATTCTTATGGATTCAAATATTTTTTTGTTATTTTTCACACTAAGGCATAGGCATTCTCATCACTTACCTTTAAATAAATTCCCATATATTTGCATTTTATATTTTATTAATTGATATACAAGCTCAGCAACTTAACCAAGAGTATCTTCTAGTCGTGGCTCATCTCCAGCTTTTCTTTTTGTATTTTCTACTCTTTGTCCCGGAATGTATTGCAATCGAAATTGACTGAGAAATTGAGATACTGGAGGACGTAGCTCCTCGATTTGTTTCACCACTATTTACATCTACTGGAACCAACTCCAGCTTCAGCTCCAGCTCCAGCTCCAGCTTCTTCTGAAACTCCAGCTTCAGCTCCAACTCAAACTCCAGCTCTCTTGGCCAACACTTTGCACTTGGCCGGGAAGACAGGCACTTGAGCCCGGCTTGGTTTGGCATAAATGCCAAAAGCGTCATAGAAATCCACTCCAGACGCGTATAATGCTCGACTAGGTACGAGTGCCAGTGCGAGTGCGAGTGCGAGTGTTACCCTTCAGAGGGAAACAGCCATCATTTAACCGCCAGACAGATAGACAAGAAACCCGGGTGAGAGGCGCTATGTGCTCCGTGATGGACCGCGTCGAGGCAAAGGGGGTGATTTGTATGCTGCGCATTTGTGTGTCGTATGTATATAGTAAACTGTATA
>VNJS01004064.1:0-18124 GCA_008042575.1 Drosophila watanabei | reverse complement strand
TACTATAGTTTGTACCAACCTATTTATGCAATATAAACAAAGAACAAAATCTCCAGAAGAAGACTTAGCGCCAGCCAGGCCAACGAACTCATAACTATCCAGTATACACCCAACCTACTCTACAAATACAAACTATTAAGTGTGTTAACCCCTAGCTATGATATGTATACCGATGCCTCAATGTTGCGTCCGAAGCGGAAGGGCTTTCTTTTCCCGTTTCTATGTATTCTACCCATGTATTCCTATGTATATCGTACTCTGCTTCCTAGCAGCTAATAGCTAACAAACGCGCCTTCAATTTGTGAATATATATATTTTTTATATAAATTACCGTACCGTAGCCTTGTACTATTTATTGACGCAAAGAGCCTAACAACAACAGCAATAAAAGTAAGCAAATATAACTCAACTATCTCTTATTTTTTGGGCAAGTCTCTCCAGAGATAACTAGAGGTGTTATATATAAGGTGTATTGTTCGTCCCCAGTATTTTAGAATGATCCCCGACGGAAGACCAACAAGATGTTGCTGGCGCTACTAATTCCACTGGTAACTAAAACCGAACCCAAGACTGTGTGCGAATTCCCCTATTCACATCCGTGTTCTTTGCTAATAAAATCAAGCTCCTGGCCCACAACGCTCTGGCCGCCTGCAATGAGTGTCAAAGTGAAAGCAACGTGGCTTGTCACAACGAAACGAGCTTCTCCGTTTGCTACGATGGTGAGTAATGTGATTGCTACATGGAGAGTCTCAATCCAGAATCACAACGCTCTCAGAATTAGGGATTTAATTTTGAGTTTAAGAGACTCAAAGGGAGATTGTTCTCTAACAAGCGTTTCACTTCTAGGAGTGCCTTCGAAAAAACTCCTGCCATGTCCCAAGGATTACTATTGCACCGATGGCTTTTACACTTGCTACCGCGATGCCAGTCCAGTTTGTGTTACAACCACACCGGCGCCAGCGACTACAACAGAAGCTCCATGGAATGCCGAGGACTTGTGCGATGCAGCCACTAAGAGTACATTTTTCGAAAACAAGGACGATCCAACCTGCACTACGTAAATAACTTGTCCAAAAACTATATATATATTTCCGGTAATCAAAACTGTTTCAGTTACATTGCCTGTTCGGTGAGCAATGAGGGAGTCCATTCGGTGAAGCTCACAACATGCAAGGCGAACCTTTACTTTGACCCAAACCTACAGATTTGCGGATCCACAAAGCCAGATGGATGCGTGGAGGCTGAAACGACAACCACAACAACGACAACCACAACCACAACAACAACAACAACGACCACGACAACGACAGCAGCTCCCTGGAGCAAGGAGGCGGCTTGCGAGGATATCACACAAACAACGTTGTTTACCAACGAAGAAGATCCCACTTGCACCACGTAAGCGGAAAAATCTAAGAAACTAGAAACTATTAATTATTATTTAATCAATTCTTGCAGTTACGTATATTGTTACATTACTAACGGAGCCATCAAGGCTTTGATAAAGAATTGCAAGGCAAATCAATATTTTGACTCCTCTTTAAGAGTCTGCGTCGCAACCAAACCCGATTATTGTACATAAACCCGAACAATTCTGAACAATTCCGAGAAACCAATTCAACAGTTTGCCAATAAAACATTAATAATACAAATAAACTAATCATAATAACCACAATCTTTTTATTCCCATAAAGTTCAACGATAAGCAGTGCTCCTCCGGTATAAAAGCGAATTTGTTGGTTCTTTTCGCATTCAGAGAGTGTTAAGCAATACAAAGTTAACAATGCTGTCGAAACTTATTTTATTAATGGTAGGAGGTTTTAGGGGATTTATACTTATAAAGATTTCAAGAGTAACTTTCCCTTAATTTAGTTGATGGTTAATTTGCTGACTGCACTGCCAGCTTCGGAATTGGAGGTCCAGAGCTCAGAGGAGGCTTGGAGTGTAGAAAAAGCCTGTAACGAAGTCCAGACAACGAGCATGTTTGGAAATCAGGATGATCCCACATGTAGCAGGTGAGAGGAAAATTTAAAGAAACTACTTAGAACAATTAACTTGTATATTTTCAATTTTTGCAGCTACGTATATTGTTATGTCAGCAACGGACAAGTTAAAGGGTTAATCAAGAGTTGCAAGAAAGGTCAATATTTTGACGACAGGATCAAAATGTGCGTCAGCACCAAGCCGGATGTTTGTGCATAAATGCCAACTTTCGCAGAATTTCCTGATTATCTTCAACACTGTTATCGTTTAACTAATAAAAAACTAAAGTCAGAACAGTAAAGAGAGTTTTTCGCGATTACTTTGAGAGAGATTAAACTACGCACACTGTTTCAAAGTGTTGAATTTAACGCAAAAATTCATACATTATACGTAGTTCCTTCTTCAAATAGGTACAAGAAAACCCATTTAAGTCTTATTACACTTTTCTATTAATATTAATAAGCAAGAAAAATGTTACAATGCGACGTTAGTACGTAGCCCGGGTTGTTGCTCTTCCATCTGTTGCAATATTTGCTCATATCTAAAAAGTCTTGCAAACATACACACATCCATTTATTGCCAAGAAAACACAGATCAAGATGAGATACACGCCATAAACATTAATTACATTAACAAAGAGCGTAGAGATAAACGATGCTGCTCAGATAAAACCCTCTTGCTACTTAAAGGCATCACCACTGCCCCAAGGTTTCAGTCTGCCAAGAGGACGCAAGGTTAAACCGACAGTATGTGGCCGAAAATTATTGTATCCCTGGTAACTACTAATCAAGGATATCCATCGAGTGTTTTAGCTAACAGACTTTACCTCGTGTAGTTGCTGGTTCACTGCCTGGTCGCATCCCCAGCGCCCGCTCGCAGCACAGAAGCTTGGAGTGCCGATAAGGCTTGCGCCGACGAGAAACCAATGGCGAGAATTAAGAACCAAAACGATTCCACATGCACTAGGTAAATATCACAGTTCAGGATAAAGCCGATCTAAAAATCACTCAAGTAAAAATTGACTTGCAGCTTTATCCTTTGCTATAAGGACAACGACGGCCTCATAAGACCTTTGGTCAAGAACTGCGGGAGCGGGCAATATTTTAACGCATCCTTGAGGTACTGCAGTGTCACGAAACCCGATGGTTGTGCATAATAATATTTCGAATTATTGTAGAAGCGATAGTGATTTTTTATTAACTAAGTAAATTATTTACTTGAAAATAAATAAAAATGAAGATAATACAAAAAGTATGCATTTTTATCTACTCTAAATAGATTATATTACAACTCAAGATGGTTGCTAGGAGAGATTATGTAGCATGAAAGCTTATTGGATAGCATATTATATTTTCTTGTAGTATGAATATTTTTGGTAATATATATGGGTATCTAAAAATACATGTATTTAAGCCCCCAAAACTTAGCAGTTTGATGGCCTTTCCGGTTGACACGACTCTGTGTCCGAGTTGTAGTATTTATTCGAGTCGCAATAGTATAGCCAGCCCAGGTAATCCTTGGACAATTTGTAGCAGTACACATACCTAAAATTTAAATTGATGTATTTTTATAATTTTTTACACTTGAAATGCTTACTTTTGGCAGGTTGTATCTGTCTCAACTCGGAAGTAGCCTTTGGTCCCTAACTGTGAACAGTATTGGTTTGCATCCACTTCTGATGGCAATGTCGTGGTGCTCACTGGAGTGCCGGTGGAAGAGTCTTATGAATCACAATAAAATATATAGAATTAAAACTTAAAAGGCTTAAAGAACTTACGTACCCGTTGTTAAGATGGTAGAAGCGGAACTCGTTTCTGTGGAGGAATCTGGTGGTTTGAAATAAGGTTAATAAACTAGGACTTTATGAATCAGAGTACCGGATACCTGTAGTAACATCCGTTGGGGTTGAAGTCTTAGGCGTGGTAGACCCTGTTGTTTGCACGGTACTCGAATCCGTCGATATCTCTGTCATTATAAAGTAATATAAATCAAGGTGAGAGTCATTAAAACATAAACTCATTGGTACTAAATCAAACCTGTAGTTGTATCCGTTGTGGTAGTGGAATCTGTACTCGAATCAGTGGACAAATCTGTGAAATAAGAATATTGTAAATCGAACTGGAAGTTATAAGTTATAAGTCTTTTATAAACCCGTTGTATTCTCCGTTGTTGACTCTGTAGCTTCCGTAGTAGAGAAATCTGTTGTTGAATCAGGGATTGTAGAATCTGTCGTTGAATCAGGAATTGTAGATTCTGTTGTTGAATCAGATGTTTCAGTAGTTTCAAATGTGGTCGATTCTGTCGTTGAATCAGGAATTGTAGATTCTGTTGTTGAATCTGGAATTGTTGATTCTGTTGTTGAATTAGGAACTGTAGATTCTGTCGTTGAATCAGATGTTTCAGTAGTTTCAAATGTTGTCGAATCTGTTGTTGAATCAGGAATTGTTGATTCTGTTGTTGAATCAGGGATTGTAGAATCTGTCGTTGAATCGGAAATTGTTGATTCTGCTGTTGAATCAGATGTTTCAGTAGTTTCATATGTAGTCGAATATGTTGTTGAATCAGGAATTGTTGATTCTGTTGTTGAATCAGGGATTGTTGATTCTGTTGTTGAATCAGGAACTGTAGATTCTGTTGTTGAATCAGATGTTTCAGTAGTTTCATATGTAGTTGAATCTGTCGTTGAATCTGGAATTATGGACTCTGTTGTTGGATCAGGAGTTGTAGATTCGACTGTAGAATGAGGAGTCGTGAAATCTGTAGTCACTGTACTCGAATCAGTCGATGAATTTGTCAGTTGAAAGCAAGAAAAAACGGACCGGAAGATATAAACCCACTTACTTTTTGCCAAAACTTATTTACTCGCTATGTTTACCAACCTGTAGTAACATCCGTTGTGGTTGTAGAATCTTCTGGCACACAGGCCGGCTATGAGAAAGTTGGTGTTAAGAAAAGTGTAAAATCTTATCTAACTTTGACCCTAATCTTTACCTTACCTTCGCTGAATCCATGGGAGCGCAGATACCCTCCAGGACACAGTAGTAGCCCTCCTCGCAGCTTTCAATAGTGTTCTCGTCCACAGTTTCCTGATTGAAGCAAAACCCGAAGGTTGTCTCGCTGATACAGGCATATTGTCTATTGGTTGCATCGCAGCTAGAGCAATCCGACTGGCCAAGAGTCCGCCCGGATAAAGTCCAGAAGAGCAGACAGATCTGTACAGCAAATGTGCTACATACTCAGAGACATTTGGCCAGGCAGTTGACTTACCTTAAGAGCGGTATGTGCGATCATGGCGCTTGTCTGGTTACCGGGAAAAGCAATTGTCGTGTGACGGTTGTCAGAAGCGGTGCCAATTCTCTTTATAGGAGCCTAAGCCGCCCCACACACCCTCAGTTTCGGTTTTAGTTTGTTTAGTGTTAATAAAGATAAGTTTAAGCATTCTCACAACCCAAGGCTCCGAGTTTTTACGATGCCATAGAACATATTCGGCACCTCTATTAAAATGTTGAAAATATAAACGCCATGGATTTCGCTGATCATTCACATAAGAACCGCAAAGTAGTGAGGATGTACAAGTTCTTGGGTTTGGTGAGTGTTTATTATTTCTTACCTTTCCACTATGTATCCTTATTAAGGATGTTAAAATATAGAAGAAATTTTATGTGGTAAAATAATTAGGAATATAGTTCTAAAACTCTGCATTAGCAACTGTTCAAAAAGTTCCTTCTATCCTTTCTATCTTCAGGTTATCCTGGTGACAGTGTCGATTGCCTGGATTCAGGCCGACTGCGACGTGTGCCAGTCAAATGGAGCAGCTTGCATCAACCAGACCGCATACCATTTGTGCTTCGGTAGCCAAACGCCGGATACGAATCAGACCTTTGTGTGCACTGATGGTTTGGTGTGCACGGATCAGCCGGTGATCTGCTTCCAGCGTAGCGAAACTCCCGCCAGTTGTGGCGACACAGACAGCTGTGGCATGTGTGCTCCCAATTACACCTTTGCCTGCACCTCCCGCTCCACGTTCGCCTTTTGCTTTGGAGCCTTGACGCCGACCAATGTCACCGGCAGCTGCCCCGAGGGCTACTTCTGTGACGCCTCCACACAGGAGATTTGCGTGACCAAGGCCACCGACGATTCCATTATTTGTCACTTGAATTAAGCAACTTAGATTTATTTCTTTTACTGGATATTGTAAAAAAAAATTTAATAAATGTGCAAAGACAAATTAAACCCATGAACTAACTTGTAACTATGAAATTTATCATACTTATTTAAGGTTTTTATTTTGTTTATTAGTCAAATGTATGATATACTTCCCTACTCTGCTAGATTTACTTACTTTTCGGCGCAGCTTCATTTGTGCCAAGTCGATATATCTTAAAACTGAAGATACACCAAGTCGAGACCATTATTCATGATTGAAAAAGGAATTTTAAAAATCCGTTGTACGATGTGCGGTATATTGTCAGGCAGTTGCACCAAGGAATCGATATTTTGAAAGTTATCGATATGACGCCATTCCCCATTCACCGCTGAAGTAAGTGTTTCAGCCCTGAAATTTCCAAACAGGGGTATTCCAGCAAGCCAGGAAAATAAACACTAAGAAATATAATGTAAATTCAATGGTAATTGCATATGGAAACAGTAAACTATTTTTGCATTCACACACTTTAACACCGTTTAATTTAGACTTAAAAACTATTAAATAAAAATAAATAATATTAAATATTTGTAATATATTCATTTGAAAACACTAATAACGCTATGACACAGTAACGTAGCTACCCTATAACGCTGTCAAATCTTTAATGAAATCTCTAGCGGTAGTGTCACACTAGTATAAGCAACTAAGAAAGTATTTATTTAAAACTAACCATCTGCTTAAAATATCTACGGCCTAAGTAGGCCTCCTCCCCAAAAATATATATTCTACTCTGCAATCAAGTAATCTCCGATCTAACTTTCTCTTCCCTATCTATCAGCAGCACCGACCTCTCCAATTCAGTTTTAGTATAACTTTTGAATTCGCCCGCACAGGCTGCGCACTTTTCGAGCAGTTCACAACACTGATAGCCGTACCACGGGCAAAATCTAACCGGAAGTTGAGTCCCTGGCGTGTGGAAACCTCTAGAAGCGTCTAGAACGTTCGGTCAGCTGGGGCGGTTTTTCTATAAAAGCGGTTTCGCTCGCGTTGCCGGCTTCAGTCTTGAAAAAAAATTCGTTCGGTGTGTGTCGACAGTTTGCGTCTGTCTGCGAAGCGAAATAAGTTTGTGAATTTCTCATTCTTGCAACAAAGCAAAGTGAAAATTTATACATTTTTACCTTTATTCTGTGAATAGAAAGAAAAACATACAAGGTGAGTAATAGCATGCAGTGATATTAATCTAAGTAAATTTGCAAGAAACGCATACAGTCTGGAATGTTCTTGACCCATTTGGCCAATATTGATTTTAAAGTTCTAGAAGCCCAATGTTGCAAGATGTTGGCGTTTTTAATTAACACTCTAGCTTGCGTTTATTGTTTAAATGATTTTTGCGGCTTTTAAACGGTGATTCAAGCACACATACACGTGCAATTGCAGAAAATGCCGGCTTTTCGGCCAGAGAACTTTCTGGAAACTTCTTTTCCACGAATGATGAATTAAACAATATGCAAATCGAGCCAATTAATTGAAAAACCATTATTATTTTTTAGCCCCACGCGTGCTCTTTCTTGCATTTACACATTTAAAAAGTACTTTGCACATGTCTCACATACACACACATACAAGCTAATGAGCAATGCTGCTAAATGAAATGGCGTCAGTCTCTGAAAAAAGCTTGATTGAAATCGGCATTTTCGTTGCATTTTGTTCCTTTTTAATAACCGTTACCAAGGAGATTCGCTTCTCTCCGTTTTCTAGATGTTTCCAATTGCTAACTTGGTTATGTACGAATTTTCAATGCGCATCACACACACACATACATACATGCCTGTATACAGTGGGGGTCAGAGTAGGAGGGCTGAAAATAAATTTGTTTCTAGAACAAACGAAAACCTTTAATTTGGGTTTTTATTTTTAGTTCACCTTCAATTAAAGAACAGATTTGTAATTTGTTTTAAATTTTTAAAACACATTTAATGTGGGTCATTTTTGCGTTGCTCTGGTTGCTATTTTTTCGACCACCAATGTATTTGCGTAGACACGCATGTGGTGGTGGAAAAGAGAGCAGAGAGAGGGAAGAGAGAGCAAAGCGAAAGCAAAGTGGAAGTGCAGCTGCTTTAGTTTTCGAAATCCATTTACAAATCCGAATTAAACTAATCTTCCCGCTCAACCTTAATCTCTTCCAGATGCCTGAGGAAGCAGAGACCTTCGCCTTCCAGGCTGAGATCGCTCAGCTCATGTCGCTGATCATCAACACATTCTACTCAAACAAGGAGATCTTCCTCCGTGAGTTGATCTCGAACGCCTCCGATGCCCTGGACAAGATCCGCTACGAGTCGCTGACTGACCCCAGCAAGCTGGACTCGGGCAAGGAGCTGTACATCAAGCTCATTCCCAACAAGACGGCCGGCACTCTGACCATCATCGATACCGGCATCGGCATGACCAAGTCCGACCTGGTCAACAACCTGGGAACCATCGCCAAGTCTGGCACCAAGGCGTTCATGGAGGCTCTGCAGGCCGGCGCCGATATTTCCATGATCGGCCAGTTCGGTGTGGGCTTCTACTCCGCCTATTTGGTCGCCGACAAGGTGACCGTCACCTCGAAGAACAACGATGACGAGCAGTACATCTGGGAGTCGTCCGCCGGCGGTTCCTTCACCGTCCGCGCCGACAACTCTGAGCCTCTGGGCCGCGGCACCAAGATCGTGCTGTACATCAAGGAGGATCAGACCGATTACCTTGAGGAGAGCAAGATCAAGGAGATCGTGAACAAGCACTCGCAGTTCATTGGCTACCCCATCAAGCTGCTCGTCGAGAAGGAGCGCGAGAAGGAGGTGAGCGACGATGAGGCTGATGATGAGAAGAAGGAGGACGACAAGGAGATGGACACCGATGAGCCCAAGATTGAGGATGTTGGCGAGGATGAGGATGCCGACAAGAAGGACAAGGATGCCAAGAAGAAGAAGACCATCAAGGAGAAGTACACCGAGGATGAGGAGCTGAACAAGACCAAGCCCATCTGGACTCGCAATCCCGATGATATCTCCCAGGAGGAGTACGGCGAGTTCTACAAGTCGCTGACCAACGACTGGGAGGACCATCTGGCCGTCAAGCACTTCTCGGTGGAGGGACAGCTGGAGTTCCGCGCCCTGCTCTTCATCCCCCGTCGCACGCCCTTCGATCTGTTCGAGAACCAAAAGAAGCGCAACAACATCAAGCTGTACGTGCGCCGTGTCTTCATCATGGACAACTGCGAGGACCTCATCCCCGAGTACTTGAACTTCATCAAGGGCGTGGTCGACTCTGAGGATCTGCCCCTGAACATCTCGCGTGAGATGCTGCAGCAGAACAAGGTCCTGAAGGTGATCCGCAAGAACCTGGTCAAGAAGACCATGGAGCTGATCGAGGAGCTGACCGAGGACAAGGAGAACTACAAGAAGTTCTACGACCAGTTCAGCAAGAACCTCAAGCTGGGCGTGCACGAGGACAGCAACAACCGCGCCAAGCTGGCCGACTTCTTGCGCTTCCACACCTCCGCCTCTGGCGACGATTTCTGCTCCCTGTCCGACTACGTGTCGCGCATGAAGGAGAACCAGAAGCACGTCTACTTCATCACCGGCGAGTCCAAGGACCAGGTCAGCAACTCGGCCTTCGTGGAGCGCGTCAAGGCCCGTGGCTTCGAGGTCGTCTACATGACCGAGCCCATCGATGAGTACGTCATCCAGCATCTGAAGGAGTACAAGGGCAAGCAGCTGGTGTCCGTCACCAAGGAGGGCCTGGAGCTGCCCGAGGATGAGGCCGAGAAGAAGAAGCGCGAGGAGGACAAGGCCAAGTTCGAGAGCCTGTGCAAGCTGATGAAGTCCATTCTGGACAACAAGGTCGAGAAGGTCGTCGTGTCGAACCGCCTGGTCGACTCGCCCTGCTGCATCGTCACCTCGCAGTTCGGCTGGTCCGCCAACATGGAGCGCATCATGAAGGCCCAGGCCCTGCGCGACACCGCCACCATGGGCTACATGGCCGGCAAGAAGCAGCTGGAGATCAACCCCGATCACCCCATTGTGGAGACTCTGCGCCAGAAGGCCGATGCCGACAAGAACGACAAGGCCGTCAAGGATCTGGTCATCCTGCTGTTCGAGACCTCTCTGCTCTCGTCCGGCTTCTCGCTGGACAGCCCCCAGGTGCACGCCAGCCGCATCTACCGCATGATCAAGCTGGGTCTGGGCATCGACGAGGACGAGCCAATGACCACCGAGGATGCCCAGAGCGCCGGCGATGCCCCCTCGCTGGTTGAGGACACCGAGGACGCTTCCCACATGGAGGAGGTCGATTAAGCGCACACTCCCAACATCCCAAGCAACCAAAATTCATCCAGTCACTCGCATTCAGATACACAATTTACTTGCCTCTCGACCTTTCGTACTAAGTTGACAGCAGAGTTAAATTTTGTATTGTCATTTCTAACATTTTGCCGCGTTATATGCGGCAAAGACATACGCTTACTCATAAACACTCGTAACCAACATTCAGAGCAGGAGCAGTTGTCGTTTTAAGGAACTTCTAATTTAGAATCCAAGTAATTTATGTAAAAACCTAAAGACTACATACGCGATCTAGTTGATAGCTACACTATAATGAATGGAGTAAATGTATAATTAAGGTTTAATGACCCGATCGATGAACAAAAAAAAAACCAAATAATAAACAAGCAAATGTGTTTTAAAATTCAAAGATTCCATGAATATTTATTTGGGGAACGGGAGAGTTGACTGTCATCTACGATTCAGATTCCTTTCTTAGCAGCTGTTCAATTGCCTCCACCGTGCTGGCTCCTTTGCTGATGAGTATTATCTTGTTCCTGGACCGAGATCCCTTGTCCAGCGACACGTCGCTCTTGCGCAGGCCGAGAACCTTCGAGAGGAACTTGACCAGCTCTGCGTTGGCCTCGCCCTCGCTGGGCGGAGCGGCTATTTGAACGCCCACGCCCTCCGATCCGATTCCGGTGATGCCATTCTGCTTGGCACCCGGCTTGGCCAGAATTTGTATGCATATGTTGCCCGTTTTGTCCACTGTAATTGGACCGGCTTCCTCTTTACCCGGCGTTGAATTTGTCGCCTTGTCGGCGGCTGCCTTGGCTTTTCCCTTGTTCTTTGACATTATTTGGACGTTGACCGATGTGAACAGGCGACGCATCAACTTTATGCTATTTGTACTATTTAATAATCACAATTAAATGCATTTTTAAATGTTAATTTTAGTAGAATTTCACTTTGTTTCTTTTCTATAAGTCCGATCAGCTGTATCAAAAGTAAATCCAGGGATGCACAGAAAGTAGGGGTGGGACAATTTTCGTGAGTGAGCACGAAATAGAAAACAAGTTCGACAATATTCCAGATCAAATTCTCCAATTGGAAACAATTCATTAATACCCTCTCCTCAAAATAAAAAGAAACCACATGATTAGGTAAAAAAATTATCATATATTATATATTCCTCATTGTTATGTACTCATAGTTTCTTCTCTACTCGTCTTTTGCATTAGAAAACAACGCTTAAACACTTTTATTTTTTGCACTATTCAAAGAACTCGAGCATCGAGAAGCATCTTAAAAATGCATTACATATATCGCCTTTAAGCCCGGATCCGGGATACAGGATCGCGTTCAGCTATTTCTGTGAGTGTAGGAGACATTTTAGCAGGAATGCACATAACGTTCAGTTGGCTGCGGAGCTTACAATTAATTAATGCAAAACGCGTTAAATGGACTTAAAGACTGTATGTTGTGTTTAGAAAATACATATTGCAGACACGAAAATCAACTGGAAAGCCAAGTTCAATTTGTATGGGCATTTGCACATGTTGCCGGGGTTCTCAGGAATCAATATTCAGCTACGGTTCTGTTATGTGTATGTTGGGGGAAGGAAGGCTATAGGAAAGTCGCGGAAAGGTGTCCCATCCTCGCTAGATGTGGCGGCTGGTGACTGTTGTGCGGAGCGGAACGAGGGGGAGAGCTCTCCTTACGCGGCACGAATCGACTGAATGATCTGGAAAATGGCCGAGCCGCAGACCACGAAGATGAACAGCGCCAGGAGCCAGGGACCCACGGGATACTGACCCTCTTTCGTTTTCTGCAATGGGAAATATGTAGAGATTAGCTGTGACATGCAATTGGAGATTATTGGAATTGGAGCTTCGATGGCGAACATCTAATCAAATTTCCAGAAGAGCCGATAACACTCGCACAAACACCAGCTTCCCCCGCCCTCCTCACACACACACACGCAAACAAACGTACACTAGCGCACGCATCAGCAATAAAATCAATGACGGCGTGGCACTTTTCGCAATTGATTATCGCCTCCTGATGAATTTTCCTTATATACAATGCCACATGCACTTTTCTGAGCCCATTTAAACGAAAACTTGAGCCCCAAACTTACCGAGGATTTGGGGACATTGCCACGCATTGTCACATATTTGCTGGCCTTCTCGTTGGCGACGCGCATTCTTTGTGGTGGAGCCATTTTTTGTGTTGTTTGTGTTGGGATGCACGCGTCGCACACTGCAATAACGCAAGGGAGGGGAGCTTTAGTTAATTGTCCAGTTGACGTGGGAATGATCCGATCTGAGCTTGACAGCAGTGATTTAAATCTTACCTTTCCGAAATAACAAAACGAATGAGGCTACGTGTCAGCCAGTGTTGCCAGAGTCCGTTATGCCAGAATTTCGTGAGCTGAAATATTTACGAAAAAAATAGCTAGAAAATATCAAAAATATCGATATACGGGAAAATATCTATTTTCTATCTGACAAACATGACAATTTAAATGACATGTATTTTTTGTGTAAAGTTTTTCTTGGCCAGCTTTCTTGTTTTTCTTTGCAGCTTAAGCAATAGGTTAACACATTTCAAAAATGTCGCTAGGGACGAGAAAATGGCCAAGTAAACAAATAATACAAATGCACATACAATATTAATATTTTTGAGAAAACGCAAAGACTAGTGATATTATTTCTCAAACTTCGAACCAGAAGTGTGCACACAACGACTTTAAGATTCGAAAACACAAAGTTAAGAACAAGAAGACAGTCAAACTCGCAAGGGTTAAACAGGCATCTGTTTCGCACTGCTTAAGACTTCTTCGAGGGCACATACCGTCTTACGCGGGAAAGTTGTGCAGCTATGAACAGGTAAATGAGGATTACATTTTGGGGGCTGACAGGTAAATTCGTATCAACGGCCGATGACAGTCAAAATGTTGAAATTGCACCAATAGTATCGATAGCTGTCGATGTTTTTTTTAGCTTTACCGACAGATCAGCCAACTTAGCTGGTTTTCTACTAAATTTAAAGTTATAAAATTTGCAATTTTCTATTAATATATACGTATAACGGAGCATAAATTAATGTTGCTCTAATTATAAACGGCCAGCAATATGCCTAAAAAAGATCGGAACAACTCCAGCAATTATTATTATTATTATTAGCAATTAGCTTTTTTTAGGCTAGTTTGCCTTTATTATGAACCAAAGAGTTGGCAACACTGTCTACCGAGGACAACGTAGCTGGAGAAGATCATCACACATTGCACCGAAGGAGAGGAGTGGCCGTTGCAGAAGAAGCCGTCATCCCATCTCAATCTCTGTGCAGCAGCCCCGGCCGGACGGACGGGAGCATGACGACGATGGACGCCAGCGCGCTGCCGTCGGAGTTGCTCGTAACACCGCAGCCGCTGGTTGGCTTCTGTGGGCTGGACACGGCGCGAGTGGGCGTTCACAAGGCCGTGTGGGAGGCGTTTAGCGGGAGTTTGCAGCGCAAGGCCGCCGACAGGGCGGCGGTGCAGTATAAGCTGCTGCCGCCCAACTACGAGTTCCCGGTGGCCAAGCCCAAGCGCGCCTCCTACGAGTGGTATCACCCGAAGGGCATCCTGAAGCGCAACTGGATGCTGAAGCATCTGCACGTCCTGCCCTCGGTGGTGGTGCTCTTCCAGGACATGGAGTGGAACGACCTGCAGTGGACGGAGAAGCAAGTGCAGTGCGCCGGCATTGTTCAGGCGCTAAAGAACGCTCTGCAGGAGCGGAACACCCGGCTGTGCCTGGTCCTGCTGCAGAAGGCTGCCCCGTTGCCGCCGGGCGAGGATTTGCTGGCGGCCGAACGGGCCGCTAGCCTGACCAGTGCCTGCGGCATTACCAGCAAGATGTTGTTCATCCTCCCGCACACGGAGCACCTCACGGGCTACGCGTTGCGGCTAGAGTCGGCCTTTTTGGACATGGCGCAGTCCTACTACGCGCTCATGTCCAAGCGGATACGTAACCACCGGGATCAGCTGACGGCGGCGCACACCTCCCTGAAGATACGGCATCAGTTCAAGCTGGGATTCGTCGCGGAGATGCGGCAGGACTTTAGCACCGGCCAGAAGTGGGTTGTTCTACGTTAACAGTGTGAAAACAATTAATCTTTTATGTGTGCAGGCACTACTTCCAGGCCTACGCCAATCTGGACGAAATACGGATAAACGATAGCAATTGTCTTGAGATTAAAACCCTGGCCGGTTTCTTGAACTACAAAATCTGCCGGCTGATGTTTAAGCTGAAAACGCCGAGGGATGCCATCAACCAGTTCATTATCCACGTGGAGAAGTACAAGTCCCGTGTGGGTTTCAAGGATCTGGCCTTTGAGCATCATGCCTGGCTAAGCACGCAGTAATTTCTATCCGATCTGATCGCTTAAGTGTTCGCGTAAACAGTCTAGATTCATCTTACAGACACTCTGTCTTCGCCGAGCTCTTCTGCGAGGCCATCAAGAACGGCCTGCCCGCCTTGCAGACGCAGCATCCGGGAATCTATTACCACAAGGCGGCGGAGTATGTGATGAAGCGGCGTGACTCGGCCCAGCAAGCTTATGCCACTCTTTTGAGTTCCTCGGAGGCCGGCGCGCCTGCAGCGCCAAATCCCAATTCCCTGTCCTTGTACACGGAGTTCTTTGGCATTCGGGCGGTCAAGACGGGCGACCTGGCGGCCGAGCAGCAGGCAAACTTGCAGCTGTGTGAAATGGAGCGCAGCTTCAACCACTCGTCGGCGATTATTGCTTTGTTGAGCCAGGCCATGGCCCAATTCAAGATCTACAAGTGCCTCAGGTTTCGCAAGAAACTAGCTATCGACATGGCCGAGGAGTACCTTAAGAGCGGCGATCATGCCAAGGCCTTGACGTGAGTTTGTACCCTTTACATCGCATAGTAAGATCTATATCAAATGCTTTGACTTTCTCCACCAGCTTGTACTCTCTGATGCTCCCGGATTATCGGCAGGAAAAGTGGTCCACCATATTTACGGACGTTCTGCTAAAGACCCTGCGCTGTGCCTTGCTCTCGGGCTCCGTGGCTGACTACATTGCCTGCAGCGTTGAAGCTCTGTCCCTGCGCCACCACCGTGGCGAGCAGGCGGAACGGATTCTGTTGCTGGAGAACCTCTGGCAGGTGTTCCAGGGCATGCCTCCCATGCCGAAGACTCAGCTGAGCAGCGAGGCCCAGGCGCTGTGGACAAGTGCTCTGGCTAGCGTGAAGTCGCCCGTTCAAATCGATTTGGATAAGGTCACCGACGTAGTGGAGATGTGCGCCACATTCGAGAGAGTGCAGCTGAACAATGACGACGTTGTCCAGTTGCAACTGATAGTTCGGTGAGTGAGGGATCCCAGTTTGCTGAAGCTCTCCTTAGATACATATTTGTCGTACTTTTAGGGTTCTCACGGATGTGCCGCTGAGTGTGCGCAGCTTCCATGTCATTCTGGCGGATGCTGGAAATCCCCAAAACAGCTACAAGCTGGAGGCCCTCAAGTATCTCTGCTTTCCCAGCCTCACGCAGCTGCGGCAGAAGCAGGCGGAGCAGCCCCAACCCTTTGAGAAGAACATGAGATTGGAGCCCGGCCTCTACTACCAGCTGCTCTGCACCACCGAGGCGCAGCAGTTCCATGAGAACACCCAGCTGCGCATAGTTCGCTTGGAGGCTCACATGGGCACTGACCAGGTGGCCGCCCTGCTCACATGCAGCTCGAGTTACTCGCGCCAGTTGTTTCGGCACCACACGCGCAGCCGGGATCTCGATGACAACGTGACGATCAATCCCATTTGTTACATTGCGCCCACGTAAGTCAAAGCTATCCGTACCGGAAGAGTAAACTAATTTCCGGGATTAGGATTGCACGCAAGCGGCGAGTTTAATGCTCTACTGATTATTGTCTCTGTATTTCAGGTTTCATCTGGACACGCAAACGAACCTTGGCCACGGCCAGGAGAACAATAACGGCATGGATGAGCCAGAGGCCGTGGTGGCCACCACGCGAATGCTGGTCAACGAGTACTATCCCGTTGTGATCACCATCAGCAATCCGTACAATGTCTATCTGCAGAATGTCGGCGTGCACATCAGTGTGCCCGGAAATCTACGGAACAGTGGTGAGTACGGAAAAGCATTTTAATCTTAAGGATGCACTCAAGGAAAAGAATTTGTTAGAAGCTTTCTTGGTAGCAAATTACTTTTAAACCTCTCTCTGTATATTTTCAAACTTATTTAATGTTTTGGAAGGACATCTTACATTGTATTTTACTCAATCACATCCCTAGGGCCTTGTCAATGAAGCTCCTCACAGTCTTGACATTCGTATAGACCCCAGGGGACTTTTGTCGGGCGCAGCCGACGCCCCACGAAACGATGCCGCATAGTTGATTCTGGTAAACGGCCGGTCCCCCAGAGTCGCCCTCGCAGGCATCCTTGACTCCGGGCACCGAGGCGCAGAACATGGTGCTGGTGATGGTGCCGCGCAGCTTGTACTGGCTCATGCAGGTCTTGCGTGGAATCAAGGCCACGTCCACGCTTCTCACCTGCATGGAGACGGCCTTGTTGCGCTCCGAGATCTGGCCCCAGCCAGAGACCTTGATTAGATCGCCGGCCTTGAAGCTGGCATTGCAGAGCTCAATGGTGGCCACTTTGGGGCCGCTGAGCGGTGTCTTCAGCTTCAAAACGGCCACGTCCGTGTTGAGGGTGCGCGTGTTGTAGGCCTTCGGGGTGTAGACCTTCTCCACACCACTCCGGACGCCCGTTTCGCTGAGCGTTGTGGCCCCGGCCACGACCAGGATGCGGGCAGCGCCGACACCCTTGACACAGTGCGCCGCCGTGACCACATGCTGGGGTGTGACCAATGAGCCGCCGCAAATGAAGCGACCGCCGATGCGCAGGTTAACCAAGTAGGGCACGCTGCCAATGTCCACTGGGACGCCGCCCACAATCCGGCTGTTGGCCTCGTTGCCGGCCGCCCAGCAGGGCGACGGTGTGAGGTGGAATAGGAGCAACAGCAACGGCAACAGCAGCAGCAGATGCAGGTGCCACAGCGCCGCCATCAGCTCACTCCATGCCGCAATATTGCTGACCCAATCCAGTTTCCGAGTTTCCGCCGGAATAACCAACTGCGTAAACACGCTCCTCTCCTCGGCCGCAGTTCCGACTCTAATCGCGCGGCGACTGTGTGCCCCGATTTATATGCCTTTGAGGAAATAATCATTACACAGAACACACACATTAGTTTATTGTGCAAATAATAATTATTTTAATAAACCATTTTGTGTGTGGCCTATCGAGCGATTCCATCAGCGAATTGGCTGGCCAGGGAATGGGAAATTGAAACCCGTAAGCGGCGCAACAAAATCCGCTGTGTAATGGGGCTTCATATCATCATCATCGGGCTGTTCTCGACACTCTTGATGGCCTTGTTGGTGGAATGTTAGAATGCAGATGAAGCTGTAGATTCCATAAATTAGTTGATTGATTAATTGGCAATGTATCTAGATCGCTTTCTAATACATTTCTTGTTGGGGAAATCACTAAATATATCCAATTTTAGATCTTAACAGTTGATATTTGGGAATTCGTAGCTATTAATTAGTAAAGGAATATTCCAAACCACCGAATGTATCTTTCTTTAAAAGCTTTAGATGGATTTATAA
>VNJS01004056.1:0-10149 GCA_008042575.1 Drosophila watanabei | reverse complement strand
GTGGGCCGTAAATGTTCTGGTGGCTGTTCTCTGTGGTAGCTGCCCGCTTTTTAACAGTGTTTTCTTTATCGATGACATTAGTTTCGGAACAACAAGGATATATATTCACAACAATTCACTCGCCATTCTTATAAGATGGCTGCTTATTGGACGTTTTTGGTCTCCTGAATTCGGGACACACACGAAAGTGAAACATTTACATGGGCACAGGTCGCTCGCCGCTCTTCAAATCACTGTAGTATAAGCACTTGTTCTCTGTCAGCTGATGGCTGCCCGTTTCCACTAGCCATTTCGCAACAGCAGAAACATTAGTTAAATTATTAAACTTTTCGCAAATATTTCATTAGAGCTGCAAAAACGTTTACGTTCCTATGCAGCGTTGCCAATTTAGCCACGCTATATCTGGCGGATATTAAAAGCGGGACAAATTGTAAATTAGCGCATAGCGGGAAATATAGCTATTTGTCAAGCAAAATTGATGTTGTTTAAGATATTTTTATAATCTATTTACGTATTTTTCTTTTCTTTGCAATGTCTCACATAAATAATATGTTGTATTTTATTTTTATTTTAATAGCTGGCTTACCAAACAAACTTTTGTTAACTTATATCTTGTATGATCAAGCCTTAAAAATAGGTTATTTTTATATTCTTTCAATAGTTGCATATGTGACACCAAAAATTTGTTTTATAATAAAAATAGCAAATATATTTTTTTCTGATGGCTAATGGTGTTATGATAAGAACAATGAACACGTTTTGTGTTCATATGTTGCGGGATAAAAGAATAAATATATATAATTTTATTCAGATATTTTAATATATAAACAATAGTATGGATTATTTAAATCCGAAATTGATAAAATCATCTCGTTAAATTGTCATAGGGAGAAATTTAAGCTGCTTAAAAATCATATCGCTATGAGCTATTTGAGTCCCTTTTTTAATTGGTAATTCAAACGTTTTTCTTGTGAAGGGTAACAATTTAAAAAAAAAACATCAAAATAACAAATAATTAACATTTAAATTTAAACATAATGGTATTTCAGTTTTTTATGCATTTGGATGTATTAAAAAAAAATTGTACCACATTTTCAGCTGTTTTTTTTCAGAACCTAACTCATTTGAGGAATCATCACTGAAAACTAAAAGAGACTGCATTAAATAATTAATTAAATCGTTTTAAGCATAATGGTTTTTTATGTTTTCTGGCATTTGGATGAATTTCTAAAATATTTTTTTTTTAATTTTTCGCTAAGTTTTTCAGAATCTAGCTCATTTCAGGGCTCATCACTGAAAACTAAATGGGACTGCAGAAAGTGTGACCGTAAGCTAGGTAATAAAAGACAAGACAATCTCTTTTCCATGGCACTTGCTTAACCGCGAACGTAACAAATCAACGTAAGGCTGCAGAAGACGTAAACTTTTAACGTAACAATATCTTTTTTTATAATAATTATTTATTTATTCATTTAAAAGAGTTATATTAATATATATATTTATATATTAGAATTATAGCTCTACAAAATTAACTTTATACAAACAAATTAAATTAATTTAAATTAATGAAAGAAAAAACCGGAATGAAAAATATACATAAACCCAGTTTAATTTGACTTTAATTAAATATTTTTATATTAGTTAAAGATTTTTTGATGTATATATAAGCTTTCTTGTATTCGCAATAAAACTATAATTTAATTATTAAAACTTTTATACATATTTTGACTTAAGGTAGTCGGTTAGCCAGTGCTGGTTAGCGAAGACAGATTTTAAAAAATTCAAATATTCAATTTTATTTTTTATCTTGTGTATAAAATAAACTATTTACTATACTTTAAATAATTAATATTTTTCGAATGATGACCAATTAATTTCAAGAGCTGCGAAACTGACCAAATTTCCTACCCAAAAATATTGCGTGTGCTGGCAACCCTATCCGCGAAGTGCACACGTTTTCATCTGTTTTTTCTGTGACTCCAGTTCAAATGTGAGTAATGATAAACACTTGATATTTCGCAAGTTAAGACTACTCTGTTGCATCAGCCAGACCTGTGAAGATGTCTCAGCCGGAACAAAAGACCGATGTCAGCGGCACAGCCGAAACCGAAGGTCCTCCAAAGACTGCCAAGCAACTGGAAAAGGAGCGCCTGAAGGCGGAGAAGCTGGCGAAGCTTCAGGCCAAATTGGACAAAAAGGCTGCTGCAGCTCCTGCTGCGGGCGAAAAGAAGGAGAAGCCCGAGGTGAGTATCAGGAATTCATTTCCCCTATCTCTGGACCACTGCTCTCCAATCTAGGTTATGTGGCACAGTGAAAGGAAGTAATTGGCGTCCATTGTTGTCGGTGAAAGCCAAAGTCATGCTTCAATTACCTTTGCAGAAGCGAACGAAGGAGGTGAAAGAGGCTGCCGTGTACACGGCTAAAACTGCGCCAGGGGAGAAAAAGGATCTAAGTGGTCCTCTGCCTGATGCTTACAGCCCGCGGTACGTGGAGGCCCAGTGGTACAGCTGGTGGGAGAAGCAGGGCTTCTTTACGCCCGAATATGGTGTAAGTACTCTTTTGTCTTCTGCAATGCAATCTATATAATCCTGTCTGGTCCGTGCAGCGACCATCGATTGACTCGCCGAATCCAAACGGAAAGTTTGTGATGATCATTCCGCCGCCCAACGTGACGGGATCCCTTCACTTGGGCCACGCTCTTACCAACGCCATCGAGGACGCCATCACGCGCTACCACCGCATGAAGGGGCGCACCACTCTGTGGGTGCCTGGGTGCGATCACGCTGGCATCGCCACTCAGGTGGTGGTGGAGAAACTCCTCTGGCGCGACGAGCAGCTGTCTCGGCACGACCTGGGCCGCGAAAAGTTCATCGAGCGAATCTGGGACTGGCGGCGCGAGAAGGGCGGCCGAATCTACGAGCAGCTCAAGTGCCTCGGCTCCTCCTATGACTGGTCGCGAGTGGCCTTCACCATGGACCCCAAACTGTGCCGCGCCGTCACCGAGGCCTTCGTCCGCCTGCACGAGGAAGGAAGCATCTATCGTAGCTCTCGTCTGGTGAACTGGTCGTGCACGCTCCGCTCGGCCATTTCCGACATAGAGGTCGACAAAGTCGAGATTCCCGGACGCACGTTCCTCTCCATTCCGGGTTACGAGGACAAGGTGGAATTCGGAGTGCTGATTAAGTTTGCCTACAAGGTGGAGGGCAGTGAAGAGGAAATCGTTGTGGCCACCACCCGTATTGAGACGATGCTGGGCGACACGGCAGTGGCCGTTCATCCACAGGACGAACGCTACAAGCACCTGCACGGCAAGTTCGTAGTCCATCCGTTCTCCACGCGCCGCCTGCCGATCGTTTGCGACGAGTTTGTAGACATGGCGTTCGGCACGGGTGCCGTAAAGATTACTCCGGCTCACGACCCCAACGACTACGAGGTGGGAAAGCGTTGCAACCTGCCCTTCATCACCATCTTTAACGACGACGGCTACATTATCGGTGACTATGGCGAGTTCACGGGCATGAAGCGCTTCGAGTGCCGCAAGCAGATCCTGGAAAAGCTCAAGGCCCTCAACCTTTACCGCGAGACCCTCAACAATCCCATGGTTGTGCCCATCTGCAGCCGGTCCAAGGACGTGGTCGAGCCACTGATCAAGCCGCAGTGGTACGTCAGCTGCTCAGACATGGCAGCTTCCGCCACCGAGGCCGTCCGCTCCGGCGCCCTCAAGATTGTGCCTGAGCACCACACGAAGACCTGGTACCACTGGATGGACGGCATCCGCGACTGGTGCGTATCGAGGCAGCTGTGGTGGGGCCATCGTATTCCGGCTTACCACGTTAGCTTCAGCGACCCTTCAATCCAAACGGAATCGGTAAGTCAACTTTGTAATGGAAGCCTATCTGTACCTGATGCTAACTTGCACATTTATGATTCGGCAGGCAGCTCTTGGAAGCCTGGTAAAATATAAGAGAGCTCGTAAATAACAGTTGACCGTTTAATACCGGTTACCCATGGGGTATCAGAGTATTATTACTATCGGTTCTTTTGATTGGATCGATCTTTGATTCGGTTCTATGTATCTTTCAACATTTTTGAGATACATTTCACGTGTATACATTGCTTGACAGCCAAAAACGGTCATCTGAGATTTGCGAGTCTTGGTAACTTGGTAACCAAGTAACTATTCAACCCAATGGTATTCATTGAAATAAGTATACATTTACTAAGATCTTTTCTGTTTTCATCATAGAATGACGACGAGCAGTATTGGGTGGTGGCTCGCAGCGAGGCGGAGGCGCTTAAGAAGGCTGCCGAACGATTCGGTGTTGACGCCAGTAAGATCGTCCTCAAACAGGACGAAGATGTGCTTGACACATGGTTCAGCTCGGGCATCTTTCCCTTCTCCGTGTTTGGCTGGCCAGACAACACCAGGGACCTGGAGACCTTTTACCCCACGTCGTTGCTGGAGACGGGGCACGACATTCTATTCTTCTGGGTGGCTCGCATGGTATTCTTCGGACAGAAGCTGCTGGGAAAGCTGCCCTTTAAGGAGGTGTATCTCCACCCGATGGTGAGGGACGCCCATGGTCGCAAGATGTCCAAGTCTCTAGGAAACGTCATCGACCCGATGGATGTGATTCTTGGCATCACGTTGGAGGGGCTCCATGCCCAGCTTGTGGGCTCCAATCTGGACCCCCGCGAAATTGAGAAGGCCAAGGCTGGGCAAAAGCAGGACTACCCCCAAGGCATTCCCGAGTGCGGCTCCGATGCCCTCCGCTTCGCTCTGTGCGCCTACATTACTCAGGCTCGCGATATCAACCTGGACATTAATCGCGTGCAGGGCTATCGCTTCTTCTGCAACAAGCTCTGGAACGCTACCAAGTTCGCCCTGCTGTACTTCAGTGGCTCGGAGAAGTTCGACACAGAGCTGAGTGCGTCGGACGCTGTTAACCAGATGGATTCCTGGATCCTTTCCCGGCTGGCAGCTGCCATTGAAGCCTGTAACCAGGGCTTTGAGTCCTACGACTTTGCCGCGGCCACCAGCGCCTGCTACGCCTTCTGGCTTTACGATCTCTGCGACGTGTACTTGGAGTGCCTGAAGCCCATCTTCCAGAGTGGCAGCGAGGCGCAGCAAGCTGCGGCCAGACGAACTCTTTACGTGTGTCTGGACTACGGTCTCCGGCTGCTCTCGCCATTTATGCCCTTCATCACCGAGGAGCTCTACCAGCGCCTTCCACGGGCCAACCCAGCGCCCAGCATTTGTGTGGCTAGCTATCCCAGTGAGTATTGTTTTCATCCCAAGGATAAACCACAAGGATAACTTATCTCCTATTCTGCTTCAATCAGGCAATGTCTCTTGGCGTAGTGCCAAGATAGAGTCCGACGTGGACTTTGTCCAGAAAGCGGCTCGCGTTATCCGATCGGCTCGCTCCGACTACAATCTACCCAACAAGACCAAGACCGAGGCGTACATTGTGTGCACGGATAAGGCGCCCAACGAAATACTCAAGCGTTACGTTGACGATCTGGCCACGATCTCCTACTGCTCCAAGATAGTCTTCGACAGCGCCCCGCCGGCGGGCTGTGCGATTCTGACCGTGACCGGTCAGTGTGAGGTGCATCTTCTGCTGAAGGGTCTCATCGAGGCGGACAAGGAGATAGTTAAGCTGCAGAAGAAGAGCGACCAGCTGGTGCAGACCGTGAGCAAGTTGACCCAAGCCATTCAAGCGGCCGACTACGCCACCAAGGTGCCCGTGGAGGTGCAGGCCACCAACGAAACAAAGCTCTCCGAGTCGAGGGCAGAGATTGAACGAATCGCAGCCGCCATTGAGACGCTGAAACTAATGTGAGGCCAGCCGAAGGCATTTAGTGGATTCAATCCAGATCAGGCATTTTGTTGATATTCTGGCGTGCTAGCTAACTTAAAAATTGCATAGATGCGCTTCTTTTGGTTGTTTTCTTTTTTTTTTTTAAGAACGAATATCAATCGAAGATTTTTTTTATATATTTATTACTGCGACACTTGCAATTTTTCCAGCTAAAAATAAATAGAAAAGATACACGATTAACGGCCTTCGTTACCAAGTCAATCGAGTGGCATGGTCTGTCTTGCGCTTGGACATTTTGATGTAACCCAGAAACTGTAATTCGGCAACGGCGCGCGTAAAACGGGCTCTGAAAAGAAAGGTTAAGAGCGATTTTTAGGTGCTATATTTGGGAAGAAAGAGAAAAGATTACTTACTGGATTTGTGGATCGATTTGCTCCTGGGCCGCATTCTCGGCGTCGTCGTCCTGTTCGGTGCCGTTCACTACAGACCGAAAGGCCTGAAGCCAATCGAAGAGGTTTATCATTCGTCCGCACTCCAGGTGCAGCTTGTACACCACCGAGAGATCGGGCAGGGTGCTGACCAGCTGGGACTGGTCCTGCAGCTCGCAGCACTTGCACTGCATGTAGAAGTGCGGATTGTTGAGGGCCGTGTGCAGCGCTGCCCGGGGAGCGCCAATTATGTTCCGGCGCACGGTGGCAATGTCGCTGAACACGAACAGTTCATGGATGGGCGGGGCGTCCTGCAGCGCCCGCAAATGACCCAGGACCAGCTCAGTTTCTATCAGCTGCAGCGTCTTCTGCAGGGCTTGGGCGAACTGCGTTGTGGCAGACTGCGGCCGATCCTTGTCCTCTTTGCTGCGTTGCAGAAGCTGCGCTTGGAGCTCGTGACGCGATGTCACCTGGGTCAGATTGGGGGCGGTAGTTCGCATCGTTGCAGCCGTTCCAGGCGACATGGTGGCCTTGACCACATCGTCGAGCGCCTGGCGGATCGCTAGGAGTTGAGGTCGCAGCACATCGACGCAGGCCCCGCCAAGTTCCAGGGGCATGATCTCCTCAGCCAGGAACTGCTCGGTTTTGTCCAGACATCGAGTTACCTTGCCCACAAATTCGTCCCTGGACAGAAATCCCAGCATCTGCCAGCACTCTTTGTACTCGGGTGTCGTTTCGATCGGTTTGTTCATGCAATTGACGTACAGCTCTCGACGCAGCTTGCCCAACGGATTGCGGGGCAGATCTCCCACGAGCTCCGTGAGGAACTCCAATGAGCTGCGGAAAAGCAGAAAATGAAGCATGCAATCGCGCAGTAGCTGCGGCAGCTTCTTCTTCAGGTAGTCGTCGTCGGTGAGCACGGCTATGATGCGCTTGCAGTCATTTATTTGCTCGACGTACGGACGGAAAGAGGGCAGCCGTCGGATGGACTCCATGTCGTCGTGGCTCAAATGCTTAATGCGTCCCAGAGCCCTGCTGTAGTCCGTGCACAGCGCAAAGGCGTTGCCGGCAAAGAAGTGTTCCATCAGGCAAAACTTGAATCCCTGGATGAAGCCGTGGATGGAGAAATCGTAGTACAAGAAGATGTGGGTCAGGAATTTGAATGCTTTTCCCGAGAGGTGAAACGCGTACTTGGGGGAAAGCACAACTCTGTCCAGTATCTAAAAATGAATACAATAATATGTATATCAGCTTTTATAGGTTCTAAAATCCTATAGATTTTGGAAATCCACTTACTTCGTTTAGACCTGCGGGAGCGGCCTGTGTCTGGAAGACCTGTAGCCGGATCTTGCTGCTGACGTGATAGGGCAGGGTGCCGTGCACAGCTGACATGGCCGTCGCAACGCCCAGGACCAGGACGAATGGCAGCGCCCCACAATGAGCACTCAGAATGAGAATGAAATCCTGCAATACGCTGGCGCTGAAGCACTCAAAGTCGGGCAGAACGACGACCAATTGGCACGAACTACGATCCACAAGCATATTGTTGGCATACCACGACCTAAGCTGCTTAAGCGTGCACTGTGAACGGCGCAACCGCTTGCGGTCCCTCTCCGCCACGTCCTCCTCCTCTCCATCCTCCACACCTAGGTCCACGGCAGAGTCGTCTTCGACGAGCCCAAAGACCATGGTCTCCACGGCCGCCTTCACGGTGGCGCAATCTCGGGACTGAAGCACGCAAACCCGGGCAGCACGCTGCGCATGCAGGCGCTGGGTAAATGCCTCAAACTGGCTGAGGTGATCTGGCTGATTGATGCCCGTTAGAAGGGCGGCTGTGGGCAGCACTTCGTCCTTTGCTGTCCCTGTCCGCTCGCCCTGGCTCACAACGAACGCCACCAACTGTTCCAGAGTGCGGGCATAGGTGCGCTGCTGCAGGTCGTCAATGTGGCCGCTCAACCGGCTCCAGGCCTGGCTGTATTCCTCGTAAAATGGTTGCTGGACAACCTCCGCGCCCAGCAGGCTGTTCAAGGGGCTCGAGTCGGGCCGTTTACGCTTGTTGGTCTTGGCTTTTTTCCCGGCTCGCGTAGCGCCATTTTTGAAGACAAACACGCCCTAGAAGTCAGCAAGAGGTAAGTTAGTCGAGATGCTATGCCCGGAACCCGCGCAGGGCGCCTTACCTTAGACACCGAAATAGTGGGATCCATGTCGATCGCTGGCCTTCTACTGAATTTCAGTGCAGTGCTGGATCACTGAATCGCTGAGGGCGGCTATTTGCTATTTGTCTAGGTCAGCTTAGTGCTAAATAGGGTTTGTTCACCGGTCCAAGAACACGAAACGAAAACACAGCCCTCAGCTGTCTGTGTTGGCGCCAAAGACGCGCTAGTGTTGGACAATGTCTTAATTCAAGGCGGCAGTGGTGCTAGTGGCATTAGTGGTTTTATTGCCGACTGCAAAATAAAAACAGTTTTTAGTTTTATTATTTCATATTATAAAATTAAAATTTTATTTAAAAATAAATAAATAATTAAAAATTTTATTTTGAAATTTTATTTATTTTAAAATTGTATATGTATATTTTATGTAAACGTTTCCGATTTATATTTATTTGTGGATTTAAGGGGTTTAAGTTGTAAGTTTAGTGATAATTGTTTTATTTCGAAAAAAATTGTATATCAAGCTGGTACAGCAGATCCGATTTCAGTCGCTGAGTGACTTAAAATATGGGATAAGCAATTTGTATGGAAACAGCTGTTATTATTAAATATTCAGTATTTATATTCAGGACATAAATGCCCAATAAAATAAGTCCACAAAACAACAACGATATAAGCCCCCGCAAAAAAAAAATTATTTTATTTTTAGTAAGGTGAAATGTAAAGACGTTAATTAGCACTACAAAATAAAATAAAAAACGCGCGGTTTTTTTTTCACAATTCATTCGAAAAAAAAAAAAAAAATGGTGGAATATAAATTACATTTGTATATAAATAAATATTAATTTCTGAAATCGCAATTTAAGCGATGCAGAGAAAAAAAGGATTTTAAGTTTTAGTTAAGTGAAATGTGAAAGACATTAATTAGCATTAATTTTATTTGGTTCCTGTTTTAAATATTTTTTTACTCGCATAAAAACATTTAAAAACTTGGGCAGAATGTAAATCCAATACCTTTACACATGTGGAAATTTCGATATTTCCTTATTTCATTACTTTCTCAAAAATGAAAAACTTCACCGACTTCCATTAAAACACATTGTTGCTGTTTTCCATAAAAAAATTTGGGGACTTTTTTGGTTTTTTTTTCACCTATTTCATTGGGTAGTTATTTTACAGCACAAATGTATATTTTTCGAAATAATCCATTTCTTTTTTGTAATGTGTACTTACATAATTCATTCATCCAATCGTGTTTGTTACATTCGTCTGACCATTTGGGCGCCATTTGGAATGAGAACAGATACATAAGAAGAAAGTCTAGGAACAGTATAAGAGCTGCTAAAAAATAGTCATGCGGGCGCATCTCTGCAAAGCGTCCTCCGTTAATAATCTGCGCGTGATACATGACGAACTGAAAACATATAGTTTTTGTTTACATTCAAGAGACGTTACCACACATATATTTTTAGGCGCTTTCGGCATAGAAAATTAAAAAAGAAAGAAATTGAATAATATAACTTGCAAAAGTGATAATTAAATCATTAGACAAATTATAAATTACTAATAAGATCTATATCCTTTTCCAACGAAAGCCCTGTCCATCTCCTAGCAAATCCAACAACAACTAACTCAAACAAAATCCTCTCCTTTCTTCACAAAACCAACCTCATACACAAAATTTAATTTATAACAATATTATACTAACACCTCAACATATGTAATAACACTGATGAGCGGAAG
>VNJS01004053.1:0-22223 GCA_008042575.1 Drosophila watanabei | reverse complement strand
TGGTCTTTTTCGGTGCCTTCTTTAAGGAATGCTTTTGTTTGTGGATGGATTAAAGGTACGCAAAAAAGGACACCTATTTTAAAAACGCCATCACATTGTATCAACGTACCTGTACACTCTTTATTGCAGGACCGCACAGTTGGAAGGGTTTTTGGGGTGTTCTCGATTTTACACGAGTTCTGCCGGGTGTTTGCCCCTGGAAGAAGAACAACTACTGAAGAAACTAATGACTACGATGGTCATCCAGAAACCAAAAGCCATAATATGAGCCATTTCAGAGTATATAAAATAAACTTTAAGAAATAAATTTTGTATCTATTTATTTTTAATTATTATGGTTGGTATATGTGGTTGTTCTTCTGCGCTGATCGCATTGCGGATATATTTTCTTACCATTCAAAAAGAGCGAGTTATGATTCGGCCGCAAGGCAAATGTATATTTTTGTATGCATTATGCATTGCCAATATTTGTTGCAGATCAGGTTAGAAAATTTCTCAAATCTTCACTGAAGAATTTGAAAACAGCTTTAAGCCAATTACGCCTTGGTATTCGAAAAATGTAATTATAAAAATATTTTTGTTCAATTATAATACCTTAAGAAAATATAAAAAAAATGTGAGAGTCTCGGCTTAAGGTTGAAAACTTCGTAGTTACTGGTATAATATAACATCCAAGTTCCCAACGTATAGACGAGCCGTTACAAGTTGAATTTTGAATTACCAGGGCTCCAACATAGCAGAATTTTGGGTCAAAAGTAAGTTCAGAAAAAGCATTATAGCTGGCGAACCTAAGGTGCCACGTTGGTGACCCTTTTTCCATATTGAAGAAAAAAGATGGGGCTTTCACTTAAGCCTATAACCAGCTCTGGGGCACGTAAGGTTTTCGCGTTATTAGGCTTTGAAAAGTGCCAAAAAGGGCACTTTTTCATACTTTGACCGCGATTTTCTCAAAATTGGTACGTGATGGAAACTTTTGGTTTTCGAATCAGCAATATACAGACCAAGGTCTTTCAGAATCTGTCGCGTTTATGCTCCGGGCAGAAAAAAGTGCGATTTTTGTCGACCTGTGTAATCAATCCATTTTTAATACAAGATGATATATATATATATACAAGTATTAAAATTATTTTCCTCTTAATTTACCGATAGTTCCTATGGCAGCTACATGATAATGACTCAAGATTTTCATAAAATTAAAACAGAAATTCTGAAATAAATCTGATGAAATGAAATTATATCTTGGAGAAGATGAATTTATGCTGTAAATTGGCAATGTATGAGTTTTTTTTTTCCAAAAATTTGTTTTCTTCCGCTGTTAATTCTGATCAATAATATATTTTATTAATAGGGTCGGAAATGATTCCTTCAGTGCGTTGCAAACTTCTGGTTAAAATTATAAAACCCTGTTAGGGTATTCAAAGAATACCTCTTAGCTTATCTTTTGTTTACTAAAATATTTGTATGTATGAAAACTTTCGTTTCTTTTACAAATTCCTTGCTTATACGTGTAATTCCTTTCAATTAATACCCACCTTCTCAATTCACACAAAATTCAATTTACAGTTAGCAAAAAATAGAAGCACTTGGCATTTAGCATTTTGATTCAATTAATTTGTATTTTAAATCAGCGAAATTCCCAGTGAAAGCGAGCCGAAACTCGACTCAAAATCCCAATTCGGGAAATATCTAGCCAAAAGTTCAACTCCTCGAGGACTCTGAAATTCGTATTCAGGCAAGACAAGGCAAGGCGAATTTTCCTTTCGCCAAGAAAAGCTGATTGCCTCAATTTTCATTTGTAATTGTGGCTGTTTTGGCCGCTCTTCTCCCTCCCCTACTCTCCATTATAATGGTAGTTGTTGTGGTTGTTATTATGCGCTGCACTTTAATTACACACTTGTGGTCATTTAAAATTATTTCACTGTAGTTGCTCAGCAGCAGCTGCCACAGAATCCACGACGGCGAAACTGAAGCTCCCAACCCCATTTTACGCTATTTTCTTTTGCGCATTTTCCCGGCTTATCTGCGAAATGAATACAAAATAAAACTCAAGGAAATGAAAATGAAAATGGTAAAGTTAACACTTGTTAAACTTTCAACGAGATCGCTGCCCCTGCCTCCTCTCGTTGCTCCCCCCGCTGTTGCTGTTGCTATTGTTGTTCAGGATTTTTGTAAATTATACGAGCAGCGAAGTTCGCCGGGGGAGCACTGGGTGAAGGCTGCAACAAAGTGGCCAAGTGCCCAGGCGAATAATTAGCCAAATAACCGTGGGGCATAAGTTCAAGTGCAACAAAGTTTCGCCTCCTAAGCCAGCAACAGCAACAAAGTTGCCGCCAACCGAGTGATAGACAAATTAGGTACAACAGCCAGCAGAACGAACTCTAGTATACAGCAAGAAATAAATTAAATACTTGTATACGTAGTTCTTCTAATGCTTTCTTATATTTTAAATTTAAAATAATATTAAATCAGAGCAAGTATTATAAATCTCACCAATGAATCCCAGTGGTAACCTGGTTAATTTCCCATCTGTTGTATCACCAGTATTTGTAGTTAACAATGTTGTTGAGCTGAAATGCAATACCCAAGTCTGCGTCCTCAACATGTTGCCAAAGTTGCATCTTGGCCGGTTTTGGCCTGGCCAACATGTTGCCAGCGCAATTGACAGCAATCGCAGAGGCGCTTGGCATGCATCGCATGTCGCCTGCGCGAGACTTCCCAAACACATAAATCGTTTATAGCCCCGGCAAGGTAGACTGAGGGGCATATATCGTATCTGCCACTTGGCACACTCGCTCCTCAGGCAGCTGAAGTTTTGCCCAGTTTTGCTGCGTTGGCGTTGATGTTTCGCCGACTCCGCTGCCGGTTGACAAATGTGCCAGCCACATGCGCCGCTCAACTGAAAGTGTCGGCCCAGGCGGCTGGTATTAATTCTGGATAATGGATAGTGGATAAGTCCTCGACTATCGGGTTTCTACCTACCTCGATGCCGCCCAATCAATGCAGAATTTTGCATTGCGTAGCTAATTCACAACAAATCGCTGCGCTTACCCCGACTGTGGATGGGAGAGTTTAGTGAATACATTCGTTACACAGACGAATTTTTAATAATTTATTTAATATAATCTCAGCTAAGATATCATTTTACTTGTTTTTTTTTTAACACAATTTAGGAATAAACCTCTGTAAAAACATGTACTATAGTATTTAGATGTCACTGAAATTAATTTAAAATACAAGTATAGCTGAGAAATAAAATCCCTCGATAAAGGAATTAAATAGCTTTAATTATGTTATAACAAGTCACAGGTTTAGAGTATCCCAAACATCGAATTGTGAGCTTGAAAAAATTCCCTTTCATTTCTCCTACACATTTTCAAACTGATTTATGGAATAGTTCAGTTGAAAGCGTTTGCTAGAAACCTTTGTGACTCTCACTGCACCGCTGTGGTTACTGAGTAATAATGGAACTGCAGAGGAAGACTGATTAGCAAATGAATGGATTGAAATGGTTAACGGATATTGCATAAACGACTCATGGCCACAATTTCCACCTCTCACATCCTTCAGCTGGATAGCAGCAGGGCCAACCGCAGCAGTAGCCACGAAGCGAGTCCATTCCCCCAACGGCTTCTTGCTCTTCCCAGAAATAGCCATTTGGAAACCTTTTGGAAAACCACAAGCGTCCACAGCTGCTGTGAAATAGCCAAAGGCGAAGTGGCAACGTGCGAGGGACTCGCGACTGTCAAATTAAATTAATAAACACAACAATTGGCGCAGAGGCAAGGGCCCGAGCCGGGAGTCCTTCGAGTACTGCCAGTCCTGTCCAACTGGCCACTCCCACAGAGTGGCGTGGAGAAGGGAAGGAGGGGAGAGAAGGGATTTCTGGGTGCCCACGATGGCGTCGGCAATTGTAAATGAAATTTTTATCAAATTGAGTTTCGGGCAACGGCACTGCGGCACGGACTCAACTTTTGGCAAGCCCACGGCCATAACGATCCTGCACACCCTTCCTGCGGATTACCCACTTACCCACCCGCTTTGTCTGTCTCAGGCCAGAGCATTTTGTATTAATTACAACATAGCCAGCGGTATTGGCGCTCAAAAAAGTTTCAACATAATTGATTTCATTTTTATTCGCGCATCGACGGCAGCTTTCTCCGCTTTACGGTCATGACGGGCGCCGTACCCACGGCATACACTCCCCCAAAGAGTCGTCTGCTGTTGCATTAAAGTGCAAATAAATTGATTAAATTATTGGCTGGACGAGAAGCTACGTCGTCGGAGAGGTTTCAGTGCAGAAATTTACTTTTTAATTTACTCGGAAGGCCGCCGACTGAAAAGAAAACAATTTTTGCGGCTTAGCAACGCTGTAAAATTGATCAACTCTAAGGTGCTCATTCAATATTCCTACCGAAAGGATATTTGAACCAATTAAATATTGAAAATATACGAATGTATAGTAAATAAAGACTGAGTGATTGAAGTGAGCATTCTTAAAAAAATTTATTTTTATTTTTAGAATTAAACCAAGCTTGTCTGAATCTTCTGAAATGAAATAGCTTTAAGATATCCCCTTAATTTCATAAATATTTATCCTGCATATCCCCGAAAGGACATCGATATGGCTCAATATCGTACAGGGTATATAAGCAAATGGCCACGAGATTGGTTTTTATTTTTCCGAGTTTTTTGCGACATTTCTGGCATGGCACATTCTGCTATCATTGTCCTGCGGCAGTGCGTTCGGTTGGATATTCCTTTTTGCACAGCCACAGATTGAGTTACGCCCGTTTGTCCTCTTCAACTGGCAGTCGTTGTCCTTGTCGTCGCCTATCAGTCGCACTCGTCCGCAGCGGACTTTCGTCCTGGCCATGGCCGTGGCCCTGAACAGGATGCCGGATTGTACGTAGATTTTTTCTTCTGCTGCTCAGACTTTGTCTCCCACTGGGCGGCGGCCGTTGGTTTGGTTATTGAAAAATCGGATATTGCGTATTTTTTTAATTATGAAAGAGGCGACTGGATATTAAGACCCATTTGGATTTAAATTTAATTAAACTTCACTTTGCACGTAATGCCTTTTGCCAGAATCAAGAGCAAGTCAAGCTTTGAGGGATTGTTTGGGCAAAGACCGACTCATGTCGCATCTCTGAAAGGTTAAATAAACCTTAAAGTTGTGGCAAGAAAAGGCACAGATAGTTTCCCAGCCTCTCCACAAGCAAAATTCCTCCTAATTCCCAGAACTTGTGCATACATGCAGAAATATTTTAACTCGCTCGAGCAGTGCAAAGTCCGTTGAACAAATAAACTTGAAAATACATATCATAAATGCATAGTTTCCCCCTTTTTTCGGGGCACGGCCAGACTTTGCTATTCATGTTTGGCCAGACGCTGGCAGGATCGGGGCGAGGTGCGGGGTGTGAGGCTAAGGGACAATATCAGGACCAATGGCAAGGACAAGCTGCTTCTTCTGCTCTTCGGCTGCCTCTGCAGTGGCAAGCTCAAAATTTTAATGATATCAAATACACACGGAGCTGTGAGCTGAGCCGGTATATGTGTGCATATGCACGTGTGTGTATCTGGGCACAATGCAGTCGGCATTATGTGGAAAAGGATGCGGCAAAGGATACACTCACACATACAGCGGGACAGCCAGACATGCCTGCGTAGATTTTATGTATTTGGCTCACGATTTAAGCTCCAGAGGAAACGAAGGAGGAGCAGGAGGCGAAGACACTCGCTGCGGCATAAAATCCGACAATGCGAGTGTGTCCTACCCACAGGATATGCGCCAAACGCAGCCGACAATCAAGCCCGAGCCCGAGATGATGTACTTAATTCTTCGCAGCCGCTTTTTTCCTATTTAATAAACTGCATGCAGTTTTCCGCTCTGGGAAATGCAAATGAAACTGCAAGGAAACGGGGGAGGTGCGCGGGCGAAATTCTTGGCGCAGCCACCAGCTGCACCGCAGGAGTCTAGAGTCTAGACCTTGACGGCCATCGTCGTCCTTGTCGGCGGTGTCGCCTCCGATAAGCATACGCCCTGTGGGCGCGCCAGATATTTTAATACGTGGCCATTATCCCGGCTCTGCCGGCGATAAATCACACCGGGACATCTTTGTGTGCCAGCAGCAGACGCAACACCATTGTGGACCACCAGCAGTCCGCGTGCACTCAAAGAAAAACCTTAAAAAAAAGTGTAAAGCATAAAGAGTTGAATACTAAGGAAAAAGCTTAATCAAATAGGTTTAGTTATTTTATTTGGAGTTACAAATAATATAATAATTGTAGATATTTATTATCTTTGTATGAAAGATTTAAATCTAAACTGGAAAAAAGTTGTATTATAGTTTTGTTAGATTTTTTCTGATAGTGCCGGAGGAGTAGAAGCCATTGAAAAGGTTGCCTTGGAAACTGGAGCAGTCGGAGTCGGATGGGCGTCGCTTTACCCGTCGAGCAGACGTTTCCCTGGTCATATCTGAGTCGCTGCATCGCGGGCACGCTCATAAAATGTTGCGCCTGCTCACACCCCGGCACAAGGCCACTTCCTCCTATTTCCAGCTTCTGGCAGTCCTCGCTCTCCCCGTTGGACGACAAATTTGCTTAGAATTTGAAATGCAAGCCAGACAATGGCCGCAGACGGGGACAGACAGAACAGAATGAGGATGCGCTGGATATGAAAAAGAAATAAAAGCTGCCCAGCCCCAGCTCTGAGAGTGGTGGTGCAAGGATTGTTAGTCGGGATCTGCATTATTATTATTATTACAGTTGCAAGTTCAAGTTCATGCTTGACTCCGGACCGCTCTCGACGTGAAATGGAAACCCTCGTAATGGGGGATTGAGAGACTGGCGGATAAAAGATAGAAAATGTTGGACATGACAACTGGTGGCTTGCGCCTTTGTTATGACTTCAGAGTAGTTTCATCTTAATAATCTGAATCTTATATTTAACTAGATTTTAGAGATTTTACCTTCATGTTTTTCTTAGGGGTATAGTTTTCTTAGCATTACCATGTTAAAGTATATTATATTTTTAACCTTATAAAATTAGATTCTTAGAGGCACCCCATAAACAGTTTATGTCCAGTCCGGCTCCACGACTTTAGGTCCTTCGGGCCTGCCAGTTCATCTTGTCACAATGCCAAACTCATCGCTTCACGGACTCTGCTTGGATGTCTCCGGCACTCCCGGCCATGGTGAAACTTTTGAATAATTCCGTGGACATCATCATGCTTCATTGGCGCCCCGCCCCTTAATGCACCGATTTCAGTCGGGACTGATCCCTGCCCCTCATCCGCTTCCGTGGCGCATCTGCATCCCGTGCCCCGTCCTGCGAGCTCGGACCGTTTTATGGCCATGTCCGTGTCTGCTGTCTGCTCTCGTGGCCTTCAGACGCTCGTAAACAAGCGACACAAGTTGGACACTGCCAGGGCAGCATCAGCAGGAGCAGGAGCAGGAGCAAGAGCAGGAGCAGGAGCTGGGTGGGACTGCGACTGGGATTTGGCAAAGGGGACGCTGGGAACGGGGATCTAATGTGCTGGGCGTGGCTTTGCATTTATTCGTGTGTAAAATTTTAATTGAAATATATATTTAAGCAGGGAAGAGGCGACGGCGACGAGTGTCATTTGTATCCGTTGCTGTAGCTGTATCTGTATCTGTCGCTGGCCGTGTATCTGCATCTCGCAGATTCGGATGGTGGATAGCGAATGCGGATGCGAATGCGCGTGGGCCTCGCTAATGTTTTCATTTGCATGCGAAGGACATCAGCCCGGAAGCGTGTTTATATGCAAATGTGTCCTGTGATTATCGAGACTGCTCTGAAATGTCTGTTCCCGGCTGCTGCTTCTCCTCCGCCGATCCCCAGCTGGCCTCCATGACCGCGTCTGGGTGTTAACTATTTGTTTTTGTGCGCTGATTTTCGTTTTTGGTAACCGGGGGCGTGTACCTTTGTTTGGCCAGCGAAACTCGGTACAAAATTGGGTAAACCAAAACGATTTTGTCGGAATTTATAGCTTGTTTAAATCATCACCTCCATGTACAGCTTGCGAATCAATGTCAAGTTTATCGGCGGATCGAAGATCACGGCATTGGGCACAGCCTTTCCACTTTCGTAATCCTCTGCGACGGAACAGAGGGCCGTAAAGGTCTGATCGCGGTGCTTACAGGCACTTCCCGCTACTCCAGACATCCGGTAGATGGGCCGCCGCACCATGAGGTCCGTGCTGAAGGCGCACGCGAAGATGAAGTTGTGGTAGTCATCCGCAGTGAAGCGCATTGCCGAGCAGCCCATGTGGGTGTTCTTTTCCGCCATTAACAGTGCAGTATTGGCAATGCCCCTGTAATGAGCCATCGATTATCATCGGAAACTTTTATCGTCTAATGCGACTTTTATCCCTACACCAAAGTCGATTCAACAAGTCAATTGAACAAAGCAAAGAAGACTTACTTATCTTCCAAGGTAGCCGGAAAGTAGATAGCCATTTTCAAAGTGATGGAGCCCAGATACAGAGTCCAGTCTTGGATTATCCGCAGCATCAGTTCCATGTCCTCCAGGTCTTCCTTTGGTCCTGTGTAGTAGATGGCATCGTAGAGGTAGCCCCCGTAGTAAAAGTCCTTTGTACTAATGCAGAACTTATCGGTGGAGCAGGTGATGATCGCCAGTCGGGCGAATTCCTCGAGGTCCAGGGAGTAGCTCATACGGGCCATGCGGGCCGCCGGCTTGAGGAAAAATCCACCTCCGCTGGCCGTGTGGTTGCGGAACTCGTTGATGGCAGATAGCAAGGCGCTGCGGAACCCCGCCATCGGCAGGATCTTAGCGTCTTCGGGGCACCTCTTGTTAAATTTCTGCGGGGATTAGGGACACATCTCAGTTAGTTTCCCGTGTGGGATCTTGCTCATCTCACATTCGCATTATAGCACCCCAGGTGGTTCGATCCGCAGTACGGCGTATCACAGAACTTATCCTCCAGCGTCCTTCCCAGGGAGCAAATGCTGAGCAGAGCAGCAGCTATTAAACAGTACGCCTTCATTTTTACTCGACGAATGCAGCCTCAGAAAAAAGGGCTTCACATTTATAGTCGATCGCATGGAATGGCTCCATAGAAACAACGGCCCCAAGGTTTCATACAGAAACATTTCTGTTGAATACTAGCTTCTTCCAAGAAATCAAACACCTGGAGGAGCACCTGCAATTGCCTTACTTATTACACATTTCCCTTAAAAGCTGTAAGAATGTAATTTTCAGTAAAATGTATTTTTTACGAACCATATGGGTCGTACAAACAAACATGCCTCTAGTTACACACATTTGCTATAGAGACCATCACCTGTTATATAAGAAAGTTCATTTGATATTCCTTTCTTGGGGCAACTCTTAAAGTTCAGAGAACTTACAACTTAATATTAGGAAAATCATTGTTTATATCTTACCTAATATGTTGAGTTTATGTATAAAGTCAACTTAAGATTTTTCTACGAATTAATAACTAGAGGGACTTGCTGAAACTATATTTGTTTTTACAAATTTAACCCGAAGCCGATTCAATCCTTTTCCTATAACATTATTCTGTTTTTACTTCTATAGACAAACCCTGCTCGTTCCTCTCTAACTAGATGTGCATTTCAAAGATATCATAGCGCGATGCCCCAGAGACTGTCAATTGCCCCGATTAAGGCTGCCACATCCTTTGACCGGCGTGGAGTGTGTCAATCGAACAGTGTCGTTAGAGGGATGTGCTCATTAACGGCACAGCAGTTGGTGATATTTGAAAAATCCATTAGGACCGCCTGGCCTTCTGGCATGACCGCAAGCCACCCCCACTCCTAGCCCATCCCCGCTTTCGCTGCCCTTCTTAACGCTCCGTGTGGCACAAAATTTCTATACAAAAATTTATGTTAAAATTAATGAAGAGGTCTTCGGCGCGGGGTGTGGTCGGGTGTTGAAGTGTTAAGCGTTAAAAAAAAATAGACCGGCGAAATGTAAATTCACAACAGGCTGGGCTGGGGCTCCGGCCCCTGTTGACCCAGGCCTCGGGCTGGCTAGCAATGAATGTCATTTGGATTAAGCGTTGGATAAGTTTTTAATTTATTGTGCACACAACACCACGTCTGCTAGTCTCTGCCGCTGTCCGCCGCTCCGCCAGGTTAAGTGGGGGTGTAAGTGCAGGTTATCTTGGCGTGCCTATCGGAGCGTTCCCATCGCGGCCACGTGCCGTGTCCCACGCCAAGGAGAGCCTCCACCTCCTCCTTCTCCTCCTCCTCGTCGTCGTCGTGCTCGGTTCCGCTTAGTTCAGCTTGAGCTGGCCGGGCTCAGTGCCTGCGTGGAGGACCAGCAGCTCGGGGGTCATCGGGGCGGTAAGGGTCACCCAGGACTTGGGCACGCCGGCGTCATCGCGGGCCGATTGCAGGGCCTGCTGCAGGGCGAAGGCCACAGCGATGGACAGACAGATGGCGGGCTCACCAGTGGCTAAAAAACAAGTGAGATTCTGCTCAGTAAAAAGTTGTGAGAAGAACAAGGGCACAACTCACCCTTGGACCTCATGAAGCCGGCCTTGTTGGGGCTCTTGGGCAGCAGCTCGATGCGCAGATCCGTGGGTATATCCTTCGCTCCTGGCGGCTTATACGTCCAGGTGCGGTTCGTGAGGCACTCGCCCGTCTGTGGATCCACGATCACCTGCTCGCTGGTCCAGTAACCCAGCCCCATCATAAAGGCCCCCTCGATCTGACCAATGTCAACGTTGGGGTTCAGACTCTCTCCGGTGTCCTCCAGGATGTCCACGCGTCCAACAATGTAGTTACCCGTCAGCACGTCCAGCTCCACCTCCGTGAGGCAGAGGCCGCACACGGAGTACGGATCCATGTCGCCCTGCTTGCACTGGTCGCTGGCAATGAGGTTGATCTTGCGGTTGAAGGCCTCGTTGATCAGCTGCTGCCAGTCCTGCGGCTTCACCTCCTCGCGCACCGGCTCCAGTCGCTGGTTGAGGGTCTCGCAGGCCTTTCGCACTGCGAAGCACAGTGTTTCGCTGCCCACCGCTCCGCCGGTAACCATGGAGTTAGCCCCGTTAATGGTGTCGCTCGCCTCGATGCGCACCTGCTGCATCGGGATGCCCAGGGTGTGGGCCACCACCTGCGAGATCTTCGTGTTCATGCCTGGCGAACAGAGAAAGGGTAACAATATATTAGCTAAGTCAGACATCGCTATATCCATTTTCACCACCCACCTTGTCCCATCTCAATGCCTCCGTGGGAGACCACCACGGTGCCATCGCTGTGGTAGATGGCCACCGTGGCGGGGTACTGTCCGAAGTAGCCGATCTGGTACTCCATGATGCACAGGCCCAGTCCGCGCTTGTGCCAGCGGTTCGCCTTGTTGTGGGCAATGATCTCTGCCTTGCGTTCCCTGTACGTGGTGCTCTGCAGGAAGCGCGGCATCATTTCGCCCATCTTGTGGGCGGGAAGCAGGTTAGCAAAGCGCACATCCGCCGGATCCAGTCCGGTCTCGAAGGCGATGTGCTCTATGATGTTCTCCATCATTGCGATGCCCTCTACGGAGCCAGGAGCTCGGCACGGCGTGTTGCTCGGCGAGTCGGAGTAGACCAGGTAGCCGTCGAGCTTGTAGTTGTCACTGAACTCGTAGCAGTTCTTGGACAGGAGCACGGTGTGGCCGATGGGCGATTCGTTGGACAGGTAGCCCGCATCCTCGAAGAAGCGACTCACAATCCCCGAGATCTTTCCGGACTTTTGCACGAAAAAGTCATAGTCACAGTGGAAGGCCCAGCGCTTGCCTAGGGTGGTCATAATGGACTCCAGGGTCTGGACGAACCTAATGGGTCGGTTCAGCTTGTGGGCAGCCACGGCAGCAGCAGCGGCGGCCACGTTACAGCGGGTGGCCTTGCCACCGTATCCTCCTCCAATGCGGCGCGTCTTCACCTGCACCTCGTTGGTCTTCACGTTGAGTATGTTGGCGACCACGTCCTGCGTAAGATCCATCCACTGGGTGGCCGCGTACACCTGCATTCCGCCCTCGAAGGGCAGCACCACCGTGGTCTGCGGCTCCATGTAGTAGTGGTACTGCAGGCCCATGTCCAGTTGCCCGGAGGAGCTCACGTCGAAGGGTTCCTCGAGCTGAAGTATGTCGATTGTGGACTTGACCTTCTGCTCGAGGCGCTTGCTGTCGCCGGCCTCGGAACCGATCTTCTCCAGCACGTGCTTCATGCTGGGCAGGAGCTCCTTGGCTTCGCCCTCGTAGCTCACCTTCACCAGCTCCGCTGCCCGGTTGGCAAGCGCGTTGGAGTTGGCAAGGATCATGCCCACCGGCTGTCCATAAAACTTGATCTCTCCCGAGGCGAAGAGCTCCTCGTCCTGCGGGAAGAAGAAGTCGTCCCTGACCTTGGGTCCAATGTAATTAACTCCGGGAATGTCCTTGGCGTCCAGGTAGGCCACCACTCCGGAAATAGCCAGGGCCGGCTGTGGATCCACCTGGGTAACCTTGGTGCCCACTTTCTTAGCGGTCACGAAAGCCGCCCACAGCTGATTGTGCTGGGTGGGCAGGTCGTTGGCGTAGGTGGCTTCCCCTGAGCACTGGATCAGGCCCTCGTGCTTCTCCGTGGGCTTGGTGACCGGATAGTGCTCCTGGAAGGTCTCGAAGTTCTGCTGACCGCTGGAAACCGGTCGCTGGAGCAGAGAGCCTCCGGTCACATAGCGACTGGCTAGTCCCTGCTTCCGCTGAGCCGCCGTCTTCAAGAGGAACTTATAGAAGAGGCCGCAGGCCAGCTTCCGGCGATAGATGGGCGAGGCATCCGGTAGGACGGCATCGGGCTGCAGCAAGGCGGATAGCTGCCCGAAGGCCTTCTCCACCAGTCCGTTCTCGAAGGGATTCTTTCCAAGAATCAACTTCTCAATGGCCGTGGCGTGCACGAACTCGGGGTTGATGCCGCCGAAGCAGATCCGAGCAGACTTCACCTTTGAGTCGGCTTCCAGTTCCAGCAGGAAGGCGGCGTTCACATAGGCATGGGCATTCTGGGCACGCGGCATGATCTACACAAAGATTAAAGAACATCTTAGATTATGAGCTTGTCTTATTGAAACATGAAATTGGTTTTTCTGTTATCTTATCTATTTGGTCTGGTTTTTAAATCTTTTGATAACAGTGTCTTAAGATCCCACTGATAAACAAGCAATGCATTATATAAGAGCTACATTCCAGCATATAAAGGAACTACTTAGGGGCAAGAAAGTCTGAAGAGTACTCACCTTGTAGGAGTCGAAAGCAAAGCGCTCCTTGGGATACGCCGGCAGCACCAGACCGCGTATAATCTTTCCCTCGCTGACGGCGCCTAGATAGCTGGCCAGGCTCACGGTCTCCTGCTTGTCCACCGCCTCCTGGACGATCACTTTGGCGTCCAGGGCCTCCAGTACGATGAAGACGTCCGAGGGGAACTCGGGGTGGGCGTGCTTGATGGCCAGGTTGCCCGCCAGAGTGCCGGCCTGGGTTAATGCGAAACGAATTGATAAACAATGAGTACTCAAGGTGTTTTGAAATAGACACGATAAGATAGAAGTGGAGGGCTTACATTGATAAGACACTACAAAATATAACTTACATTGCGCACTGGGACATTGGCGATCCAATCAAGATGTTGCCACACCTGGGACAGGTACTCGAAGCCCCGGGTCTTCTCCAGCTGGCGGCAGATCTCCATGGTTTCGGTTAGGCTCAAGTTTCCACCAAGGGTGAGGGAGGAGCTATCGGCACTCAGCTTGTAGCCCTTGAGCTCCGCCAGGCCAGACACGTCAATGAAGGCTTTGATTTCCTGGGGACGCCTGTAGACTCCGTGGGCCGTATTTCCCGCGACCAGCATGTAGGGCAGCTTCTCCTTGACGGCACCCTGCAAGGCAGCAAAGAGCTCCTCCAGATTCTCGGGCCAGCTCCAGCGACTGCCGTCGGCATACAGCTGGCTGCCCTTGGGCTGCTGCTTCTTGCAGCTTCCCGAGCAGGTTTGTCCCGTCTTCGGACACTGCTTGGTGCTCAGATCCTCGATGTCGATGCACTCAGCTGGCACCTGGATGTTGCTGTCCACGGCAAAGGACTTCATGGCATCCAAAATGGGGCGGTAGCCAGTGCAGCGACAGATATTGCCACCGAAGGAGTTCTCCACCTCCGCCATGGTGACCTTGCCGCCCTTTGACTTCAGCAGGCCGTACATGTTCATTACGATGCCCGGCGAGCAGTAGCCGCACTGGGTGCCGTTCATCTTGGCCAGACGCTCCTGGATGGCATGGTAGCCGGCCCGCTTGCTGCCCAGACCCTCCGAGGTGGTCACCTCCAGGCCCAAGCAGGTGTTCAGCAGCGTGAGGCAGGAGTTGACCGCCCAGGTGCGCGGCTCTCCGGTCTCCGGATGCAGTCCGCTCAGGGTGCACACGCAGACGCCGCAGCCGCCCTCCAGACACATGAACTTGGTGCCCGTGAGTCCGGCATGCTCCCGGATAAAGGTGTTCAGCGAGATATCCGCCGGCAGGGCAGCCAGGTTAACTGTGGGCGAAGCAAAGGCAGGTGTCGTCAGTTGGGGGCTGTACAACTTATCTAATCAGTCCCTACTTCAAATCGCAATAGGCGTCAGACATGTCAAAACATTTGTATTAAGCATTTACTTCTAATAATAACTTGTAGTGCTACTTGTTAGTGTATATATTTCCCTAAGGTTAAAAGTTCAATATGAGTTACATCATGATCTGGGTGAAGCCGAAAGCTTGAGGTCATCAGAAAATATCTCAATTTAAAACTAGACAAATTTGAAACCAATTAAATTATTATTAAAACCAGTCTGCGAGACCCCAAAAGTCACGAATATAACTTCTTAATATATGTTATTTCATAGTCAAAACGTAGTTTTCTCGCGTTTCAGCTCGTTGTTTCCATTATTTCGTGAATGACTGGCAGCCCATTAAAATCTACTGGCAATTAACTGCCCACCAGCCCATGTCTATACACACCTTCATAGCTACTGCCGTTGATTGTTATTTTTCCAGCCATTATCGCAGAGTTATATAAGTTCTCGGATCACTTGAAATTATTAGACTTGGAATTGTTGTGAAATTATTTGCAGCCTTTCTAGTCTTCAATTGACGGAGGTGTTCCGAAAAATTTGCGATGGAGTGTGTTCTGGAAACTATTTATTTCACCAGATGGGGTAACAGGGCCACTTGCAGCTCGCGTGCTTTTTACACGCCGATCTCCTAGCGACTGTAGGCTGGAACCTTCCGGGCTCCGCTATATATACGTTCTCCGTTCCCAAAAATAAGCTCTCGCGTGGCCAAGTTCAAGTTCGCCAGTCCCCGCTCATAACTACCGTGTTCTCTCGCCCGCTCTCCGCTCAGCGTTAGTTCATAACACTCGGAATCGTTATCTCGCCGCTGATTCAAATCACTCTCCCCCGCGGCCACACAGCCGGAGAGCTTCATCAGCAAATGGTTTGTTTAGACGATTTTGTTTTGCTCAGCTTTCTATACAAAGACCTAGCTGGAACTCAAGTTTGGAGGGAGTGATATTCCATATGTATGTAATATATACATAGAGAAATGGAAAGAGCCAGAGCTTTTGTCTGCATAAAACTTAAACTGAGGACTCGAATTTCTTTGAGTTGGAAACGAAAATAATAGCGAACATAGACACTCAACTTCAATACGATATTTATTACGTAACATGTCATTGATTTAATCAGAAAACCATATCTACTGCAAGGCAAACGCCTCCACCTGGCTTCCAGAATTAAGCACCACTGTCTCCGGCGTAGTTGGAGCACCTAGCCTCACCCACTCCCTGGGGAGACCCGCATCCTTCCTGGCCGACTGGATTGCATGCTGCATTGCGAAAAGGACTCCGACAGCCAGGCACAAAGCCGGCTCTCCGGTGGCCTTGGATCGCATAAAGCCCACTGGATTCGGGTTCTTTTGAAGCAGTTCGATGCGAAAGTCGATCGGAATGTCCTTGGCTCCTGGAGGATGGTAGTTCCAGGTGCGGTTAGTGAGAATGCGACCTGTCTGGCGGTCATAGACCAGCAACTCCGTGAGGTAATAACCAAGACCCATCACAAAAGCACCTTCTACTTGGCCCACATCGATCAGGGGGTTCAAACTCTCCCCTGCATCTTCTAGGATGTCCACTCGACGGATCAGATGGTTACCAGTCAGAATATCCAACTCAATTTCTGTTAGGCTTATTCCGAAGATATTGTAGTTCGGTATTTCCCCCAACCTGTAGGACTCTGTGGAGATAAGGAAAACGGACTCTAAGAAGGCCGCTTGGAGGATCTGCAGCCAGGTGGCTTGGGACCCCAATCGTTGCTTGAGCGGCTCCAATCGCTTGTTCAGAGTGTCACATGCCTTGCGCACTGCCAGTCCTATCATCTCGCTGGTCATGGAGTTGGCCGTCAGCATGGAGTTGGCTCCACTGACCGTGTTGCTCGCCTCCACTCGGACCTGCTCCAGAGGCACGCCCAGCACAAAGGCTGCTACCTGGGCCGCTTTAGTGTTCACACCCTGTCCAATCTCTATGCCTCCGTGCGAGATCACCACCGATCCGTCTTCGTGGTAGATGGCCACCGTGACCGGATAGGTGTAGGCGATGCTAGTGTTTAGCGGAAAGCTCATAAGGGACAACCCCAGGCCCCGCTTTCTCCATCGATTCTGGGTGTTGAATAGGTTGATCTGCTCCCGCCGTTTGCGGTACTCAGTTGTTGCCAGAAACCTCGGTAGCAGCTGCACCATTTTACTTCCCGGCTGAAGATTGACCAGGCGCACATCGGCGGGATCGAGCTGGCAGGTGAACGCAATATGCTCTAACGCTGTTTCCGTCATGGCAATTCCTGGAAATGAAGAATGTAAATAAAGCTTTAAGTTTTAAGATCGTTGAACTCACCCTCTGCTGATCCTGGAGCCCGACACCAAGTCGAGCTGGGTGCATCAGTTACAATTGCACTTCCTCTAGCTCTAAAGTTCGAGTCGGTCAGGTTGTAAACATTTCTGAGAGCTGGTAAAGTTAGAAAATCTACAACATTTTCGTTGAGATTGCATCCGGCATCCTCGTAATAGTTGTTGGTTAGCATGATGATCAATCCGTTGGCCCGTGCCCGGAACTCGTAGTCCGAGCGACAGGCCCAGCGCTTCCCATTGCTCTCCATCATGGACTCGATGGTTTGAACGAATCGAGCTGGTCGCTTCAGCTTCGAGGCCACCAAAGCAGCTGCACAGGCAACTGGGTTGGCCCTCGTGACCTTGGCGCCGTAGCCTCCCCCAACTCTCCTCACATTGAGCTGGATGGAGTTCACACTTACGCCCAACATGTGGGCAATGGCTCCCTGGGTGCCATCCATCCACTGGGTGGCGCAGTATACTTGAAGGATGTTGTCCAGAGGCACAACAATTGTGGTTTGCGGTTCCATGGTGAAGTGATACTGCGATTCCAGCTCGAGAATCCCCCTTCCCATGACATCACCAGGGGCAAAGGGGGGAGACTTTGGGAGGTCCCTTTCATCATTTCCAAAGCGCACGATGCGATTATTCTGTTTTTCAGTCAGAACTTGATTGATGCTTGTGAAGACTCTTCGCTGGTCCCTGGCGTATGTGACCACCACCAGAGTTGCAGCATAGACAGCAACATCCTGGGAAAGGGCTGCTATGACGCCCAGAGGCTGGTCATAGTACTTGACCTGCCCAGCTGCAAACAGTTCGTCCGCCTCCGGTGTTTGCGCATTGACCGTAAGAAAGTTGTTGACTCCTGGAATATCCTTGGCCGAATAAAAGGCCACCACTCCTTTGCACTGCAAAGCGGCCGAGGGGTCGATCTGCTCAATGGAGGAACCAACTCTCTTGGCGGTCACAAATGCGCAGTATACGGCGTTTGATGAGGTCAATATATCGTTCATATAGGAGGCTTCCCCAGAGCATTGAATGAGACCTGGTGATCAAAATAATATCAATTATTCAGATCAATACGTTAATAAAGACAGTAATCTCACCCTCAAGCTTAAGCACAGGTTTTGTAACTGGATAGTTCTGCTTTATGGTCTCGAAGGATTGGCTGCCGGAGGAGAGAGGTCTCTCAAGGAGCAAGCCCCCAGTCCGATATCGTTCCCGAACTCGTTCTCTCGGTGCGGTTGCTAGCAGGAATTTGTAGAGCAGCGAGCAGGCCAGGATCTGGCGATATTCTGGGGATGCCTCCGGTGGCCGCTCCTCGGGCTGCAGGCTAGCTGGCAGCTGCTGGAATATCTGAGCTACTGTAGCGGGATCGTAGAGATCCCTGCCCGGCAGAAGCTGCTCCAGTTCATCATCGTGCACGTAGTCAGGTCGGATGTTGCCAAAGCAGATCCGAGCAGAGCGCACAATTCGACGCTGGACATCCTGCCACTCGATGAGGAAGCCCGCATTTACATACGCATGCACGTTCTGGGCTCTTGGAAGGATCTAAAATTAGGAAAAGATCTTTATGTTACTTATAAAGGAACACTAGCTTGTTCGACTTACCTTATAGGAGCTGAAGAGAAATCTGTCTTTGGGATAAGCCTTAAGGATGAAGCCACCCAAGACCAGTTTGGGCGTGGTGTCCCCTAGATACGACAGCAGGGTCATAACCCTTTGAGTACTGGGATTATCGTAGACCAGTACGTGTACATCCAACGCTTCAAAAGTGATGAAGACGTCCGAGGGGAATTCGGAGTGCTGCTTCTTGATACTGATATTGCCCGCCAGTGTACCGTTCTGTTTAAAATTTAAATTAATTTCATCACTAAATTTAAAGAAAAAAATATATATATATCTTGTTTTATATAAGCGATATGAGAATCTTGATTGTCTGATTAATAGAATGAAATAGATTAACAGAATGAAATTTAAATTACTCTTCAAAAATTAAATACAAATCAAAAACACATATACATACAAAAGACATTTTTTACTGTGCTTTTAACTTAAGTTGATTTACTATCTTTGTTGCAAAAGATTTGCGAAAGTAGAATGGCTTTCAACCTAATTATAACATACTCTATGATGTGAAAAGGTTTGTTCAGTTTGTAGGAAAACTTGACAATGGTGAGGCCATTCAAAATTCAAAAACGGTTTTAAACTATACGTTTTTATATTAGCAAACAAAAAATATGTTTTGCCAAGGCTTGCTAATTATAAATTCAAAATAAAGTTTTACTTTTACTATTACTCATAGTTTATAAGAAGAAAAGAGCATTCAGTAGCATTGACTCCTAGTCTCTTAAGTCAACTCCGTTTTTAGTATTCGCAAAACGAGTTTTTCGATTTGAAAGACTTACTCACATTTCTCACCGGCACATTGGCAATCAGGTTGAAGTGCCGCCACAACTGGGAGCAATACTCGAATCCGGGCCGCTTGGCGGCCAGCAGGAACAGCTGCATGGCATCCGTGAGAGTCACATTGCCACCGAGCAGCAGGTGATCCGCCTCGATGCTGGTCTGCCTCAGCTCGGGCACCATGTTCACGTCTATGAAGTGCCTGATGTCCCTGGGTCGCCGGTAAACTCCGTGAGCAGTGTTACCGGCCACCAGCATGTACTGCTCTCCGTTGCTAACCTGACTGAGGGCTGAGAAGAGTTCCGCCAGGGACTTTGGCCAGAACCATTGGCTGCCATCGTGATCCGCCAGTGGAGGCCTCGAGCAGCTGCCCTTGCAGGACTGTCCAGTCCTGGGGCAGAGCAACTCAAAAGAGTCCTCGATGTCGACACACTCTGGAGGAACCTTGACGGTGCTGTCCACCGCGAATGATTTCATTGCGTCCAGAATGGGCCGATAGCCGGTGCATCGGCAGAGGTTGCCTCCGAAGGCGTCCTCCACCTGCGACATGCTCACCTGGCCGCGGTGCTGCTCCAGCAGTCCGTACATGTTCATCACGAAGCCCGGCGAGCAGTAGCCACACTGGGTGCCATTCATCTGGGCGAGACGCTTCTGGATGGGATGGTAGCCGCTCTGCTGGTTTCCCAGCCCCTCGTCCGTCATGATCTCCGCATCGTCGCAGGTGTTGAGCAGCGTTAGACACTATCGATTGCATAAATGGTGCTAGAGAAAGTAACTTTCCGAAGGAGCTACCTACCGAATTCGCTGCCCGAGACTGCACCTCCTGGGTGACTGGGTGACGCCGACGGATGACACAGACGCAGGAGCCACAGCCGCCCTCCAGGCACATGTACTTGGTGGCCGTCAGGTGCAGGTGCTGGCGCAGGAAGGCGTTGAGGGTGGTGTCCGGGGCGTAGTCCGCCGCCTGCACCTCGTAGGGGAAGCCGTTGACGCTGAATCTAATGCTCATCGCTGCAGAGTCGTTGGTCGAATGGAGCGCTCTCGGCCAGGCGCTCCTATTTCAAAGCACTGCTGAAACCTGATTACCCGGCAATTAGGCTAAACGGGTTCCGGCTGATAAAAGTGCCATCAAAGCTGACACTGCTTTTGCTTTTAGCTGCTTTCTTCGGTCGGTATTATTGCTAAATCTACAATTAAGGTAGATCCAAGATCCCATGCGGGTTATTGAACCATTTGCTGAGCTTAACGATTGGTTTTATGTTTTGAGTGACTACTTATAAAAAATATACAAAAGATAGATAAAAGCTTAAAAATTATTTTAAAAATAACTAGAAAGAACGCATTTTTCGATGAGCCGATGTTTCGTACCCTTGCCATTTTAAATTTAACGAAAGCTTTTTTGTGTACTGCTTTTAGATAGCCAAGCCGGCAAATGGAGTTAACAAGTTTAAAAAATTAACTGTTTTTCTTACGAAACTCAATTTTTATGAACGAATTTAAGCAAATTTTGAAAAATGTAATATATATATTTTACTTTTGTTAATCACTTATTAAATAATAATTCTTTTGACAAATCAAGGTTAAAAAATTGAACCTAAGTGAGGAAATCAATTATTGCAATTCGGGAAAGATTTAAATGAATATAAACTTTGATTTAGTTTTTTTTTTATCTGAAAAAATTGATTGAGAACGCTACCTTTATTCAATTAATTTTTCTTTATTGTACCAACCAAAATAGAAAATTTATAACTGTGGAGTTAAATCAACAAACCTTAAAGCAACTAAACTAAAGCAGCTGCTTATCACTACAAGGCGAATGTCTCCACCTTGCTGCCGGAATTAAGCACCACCGTCTCCGGCGTAGTTGGAGCACCTAGTCGCACCCACTCCCTGGGGAGACCCGCATCCTTCCTGGCCGACTGGATTGCATGCTGCATTGCGAAAAGGACTCCAACAGCCAGGCACAAAGCCGGCTCTCCGGTGGCCTTGGATCGCATAAAGCCCACTGGGTTTGGGTTCTTTTGAAGCAGTTCGATGCGAAAGTCGATCGGAATGTCCTTGGCTCCAGGAGGATGGTAGTTCCAGGTGCGGTTAGTGAGAATGCGACCAGTCTGGCGGTCGAAAGCCAGTTGCTCCGTAAGATAGTATCCCAAACCCATGACAAAAGCGCCTTCCACTTGGCCCACATCGATCAGGGGGTTCAAACTTTCCCCTGCATCTTCTAGGATGTCCACTCGACGGATCAGATGGTTACCAGTCAGAATATCCAACTCAATTTCTGTTAGGCTTATTCCGAAGATATTGTAGTTCGGTATTTCCCCCAACTTGTAGGACTCTGTGGAGATAAGGAAAACGGACTCCAAGTAGGCCGCTTGAAGGATCTGCAGCCAGGTGGCTTGGGGCCCCAGTCGTTGCTTAAGCGGCTCCAATCGCTTGTTCAGAGTGTCACATGCCTTGCGCACTGCCAGTCCTATCATCTCGCTGGTCATGGAGTTGGCCGTCAGCATGGAGTTGGCTCCACTGACCGTGTTGCTTGCCTCCACTCGTACCTGCTCCAGAGGCACGCCCAGCACAAAGGCTGCTACCTGGGCCGCTTTAGTGTTCACACCCTGTCCAATCTCTATGCCTCCGTGTGAGATCACCACCGATCCGTCTTCGTGGTAGATGGCCACCGTGACCGGATAGGTGTAGGCCACAGTGGTGTTAAGCGTGAAATTCATCAAAGCCAATCCCAGACCTCGTTTGCGCCATCGATTCTGCGCGTTGAACAGATTGACCTCCTCGCGTCGTTGTCGGTACTCGGAGGTGGTCAAAAACCTGGGAAAGAGCTCTGCCATTTTGCTTCCCTGTTGAAGGTTTACAAGACGAACATCGGCGGGGTCCAGCTGGCAAGTGAAGGCAATATGCTCCAT
>VNJS01004048.1:0-17820 GCA_008042575.1 Drosophila watanabei | reverse complement strand
AGACCGATCATAGACTTAAGTTGGATTTTGTAAAATGAAGAGACGGGCACTCTTAAGCTTGGCGGAAAAAAAAGTGAACGTGTTATGGAGAGAAAATAATAATTTGTTTGAATAAAAGCCATCCGTTGGATCTATTTATTGAAAAGAACCTAGGTGTTTATAATATTAAGAATTTGTCCAACCCACTAATTTCGTTTAAAAACATTTTGTTTTATTTTTTGTAATGATGTGTTAAGTTTTTTTTTTGTGTTCCTTCACTTGGATATTGCGACATATTTAATAAAAATACATCGAAATTTTGTTTTTTGAAAAATACCTAAGCGGTTTTTTTTCAAACAAAAAATTGTAGTGTGCTACATACTTATTTCGGGCACCTTATTACTTGAACAAAAATTTTCGATTTTTTTCTTTACATGGGATGACCCCCTTAATACTATGCGAATAACTGTAACTTAATAAAACAAAGGGAAAAAAATATTTAAGGACTAGCAATAGGTAAATATTTCTTGAAATAATTTCATATGTCAGAACATATTTGTTTGTGTATGTCTGTTAGATGTCTGGCAAATAGTGCATAAACTAATTGCCTTTGAGTTGTCGCAACTAGCACTTGAACTAGGTGGACTGAGGTTTGGTAGAGTAAAATGCCTTTTGAGTTGAAGACGATTACTGACTTTTTTGGTAAAAATATAACTGTATATATAAAGCTAAAAAGTGGTTAACAAATATGCTGATGTTTACAGAATATATTGTGAAAGAGTAATATAGGTTGCTGTGTTGCTTATCGAATATGCGGAAATGAGAACATTGCCCCATTCCACTTCATTCGTCGTCAGCAGAATATCATATGCGCTTGACCTGGTAACTTTACTTTATTGTGGCTTCATATGGTATTGCTGCGACTGACTGAATTACAAATTATGTATTATTGCTATTGTCCTAATTATTGTTGCGACTTAACAATATTAGATTGTAATTTGGCAAAGTACCCGAAAGGGCTCATGTAGGGCAAAGTTCGATCTACAGATTGGCAATCTAAATTTCATAAAAATCCATAGTCGTCGGATTTTTATGAAATTTAAACCAAAAAATAAATAAAATATATAATGTGAAATGCTTTTATCTCAAAGTATAAGAAGTTATTTTGAAAATTGACAAAGCTATAATTTTTTTCTAAAAACCTAAAGCAATATATATCATATATCATATAGCTGACATACAAACAATTGGTAAATATAGGAAAAAATTAAATTTTATTTTACATGTAAAAAATAAAAAAAAAATTCAAAACTGTAAATATATAAGTAACTCATATTATCTATATATATAAAAGAAGGTCGTGTTAGTTACACCACTTATAACTCAAGAACGGCAGAACAGATTTGGCTGACAATTGGTAGGGAGGTAGCTTAGAGCCAGGAGACGGACATAGGATACTTTTTATCCCGTTCGACAGCGTTCCTCTGTGGTATAACAAAAAAAATCAGACTTGGAATAACAAAACGCAAATGACAGCTATGTAATTGACGTAAAATGACAGCTATGTAATGACGTATGGATGACAATTTGATATTTGTAAGAAATCAATATTAAACCTATTTCTATTAAATAAATAATTAACTAGTGGATTGAAGTGAAGTGAAGTTTAATTAATAATGCCGCGACCAAGACGATCGATTCTTTCCCGACAAAACCCTAATGCAAGAAGAATAAAAAATACTGCAAATGAAAGGACTGAAGAAGAACAAGAAATTGCACGTGAACAGCGCCGCAATATTATGGCTCGACTTCGTGCTTCTCAATCACGAGAGCAAAGTGAAGCAGCCCGTGAAACAGCTCGGTTGGCAATGCAGAATCGTCGAGCGAACAACAGAAGTCAATAAATAGATAATTTGCGACGCAGAACAAGATATTTAGCTGATTTGAATCGAGCTGCGTTTCGATACGATTGCAGCAATGATTACAGCCTGCATCCAAGCGTTTGCATTGGGCAAATGGACGTTGTTTGCGAGTATTGTGGTGCATTAAAGTTTTCCGGAGAAACGCCTGGATTATGCTGCGTTAATGGTAAAGTGAAATTGCCAGTGTTGACTCCGCCACATGAGCCATTGTACTCATTGCTTTGCGGCGAAACACAAGAATCACGCCACTTTCTTGAAAATACTCGAAAATACAATAGTTGTTTCCAAATGACGTCATTTGGGGCAGACATTATTGAATTTGCCGGGTCAACTTTAATTAGTTCGGGCCCAGCAAAGCGGGTCGGGTCTGCTAGTATTAGATAAAGATGAATTATTCTTTATCCAATTGCAATCTGCAAGGGTATACAAACTTCGGCGTGCCGAAGTTAGATTCCTTTTTTGTTTGTTTTTAGTTTCCGATATACCAATCGACCGAAATCGTGGTATTGGTATTCTGAACACTATAAGTAAAGTTATACTCATAATTTTTAGCACAAAATTAATATTCATATTGTCAAAATATATGTTAATATGTGATGAAAAACTAAAGGCTCTATATTTTCAAGTGAAAGGTAAGAGCTTTCCCCAAGTAAGCCCCTTGTATATGTGTATGCCAAGGTAGATGACTTCGTTAGCTTGTGGAAACTGCTTGTTGTTTAGGGCCAGTGGTGGGCGTTTCGACAAGTTCAGGGTGAATGTAATATGCTTACTTTTTTGTGTACTTTAATGCGCCAGTCTGCTAGACATTTTTAAATGCCACCAGATGGTTTTTTATTCGACATTCGGCGTTCGACGGGAATGAACGTGTTTTTCGAGAGCTTCAAGTTGAGTTCTTTACTCAATATATGTAAATCGAAAGCAATATATATATATATATACTCCTAAAGGTAAAGGTTTCTTTGCCAAGAATGTTAGCAAAATTAACAACAAAACCAAAAAGCAGCAAACACTCTTCAGGCACGAGCTCGAGCCAGATGGTAATGCCTTAAGGGTGACATGCAATCCGAACTCGTCTATTCTCTTTAAAGTGAACGGTTGTGTTTTTTTCTTGCGCTCTCGTTTTGTGATAAAAACCATCGGGGTTTTATTTAAATAAGGTTTTATTTAAGTCTTGTGCCTAATAAAGTTCCCGTTCACTTCAGTGTTCTGTTTTGTGTATTAATCTATTTTAATTTCACAATTTAGCATTTGCTGGTGTTTATTTTTACATTTTTTCTGCATTTCCTTTTGTGCCTTCTTCGTTTAGCCGTTGTTTGCGCCGTCGCGACAGCTAATCGATTTTAAGCTTTCTTATTCCTACGCTCTCTTGCTCTCCCGCTCTCTCTGTGCGGGTGCAGTTCTTATCTTATTTTTCGCCCTTACTCTCCTTACGTAAAAGGTACAGTGGTAAGTCCCTATAAAGACTTCTGGAATTGTCTGCTTCGTTAAAGCCTGCAATAAGGTAATTTCCCAAGATGATGTCTACCTCAGCTGTTGGTTGTGCGAAAATAGAGTGCACGCCAAGTGCATTGAGGCTAGTGCTCGGACACTAGATGACGTTAAAGCTGATAAAGGCTTCCGCTACTGCTGTGTGACCTGCCGCGAAGTTGAAAAGGAAATTAAGTCCTTTATGCGGCAAACCAGGGGGAGTTTTAAAGAACTATTATCGGGTTTTCGTAAAACCCATGATATGCTCTTAGCGCTGGATAGTCATTTTAATAGCCCTAAGCTATTAAATGAATCTCCGAAGCCTTAAAAAATCTGCAATTGGGGTGCCGCATGCGGGCGGTTCCAAGCAACCCGCCGCGGTGCATAAAAAGCTGCCTTCCCCGGCACTGCCCTCGACCTCAGGATTATCTTCACGAACCCTGAGATCGAGTACAAAAAAAGATTCGGTATCCGAATGTGCCGCGGGAGTGACCACTCCGCCGTCTATATCCGTTTTGTCCTCGGGGCCCCGTTAATTTATCCCCCCAGGGTATGAGGCCTCTACTACCGGCGGCAGTGCAGCTGCTCAGTCTGCCTTGCCGAATGCCCTTATAGTAGTTCCACCCACGAAACAAATATTCGTTTCGCGGCTCTCCCATGATCAGACATCGAATGATGTAATTGCCTTTATTCAAGGCAAAACCGGAACCGAAAAAATAAAGATTAAGGTGGAAAAATTTAAATTTTCTTATGCTAGGGACATTTATTTTAAAAAATGACATTTCATCTTTTAAAATAAATGCCCCTAACGAACTTTTTAAAACAATATGCTCCACCAATTTCTGGCCAGAGTATATTGTTGTCAAAGAGTACGAAGCTAAGAAAAAGAAACGTCGGCCTGTGGGTATAACTCTTCGACGGTCCGTTCAGACCACTGCGCCCTCTACTCACACTACTGTCCCAAAAAACTAAATCTTTCTCTTACTATTTCCTATCAGAATGCAAGAGGCCTACGCAGTAAGCTTCCAAACATGTATTCTGATAGTTTCTCGTTTGTGTCCCAGGTTATCGTATTCACAGAAACCTGGTTAAAGCCGGTGATACTTAGCTCCGAAGTTTTTCCAGATGTGTTCACGGTTTATCGGCTAGATCGGCCTGTCAGAGATGGAGGTGGTGTCCTTATAGCGGTCGACTCCACTTTAACGTCAGAATTAATAACTTTTAAGGAATGCACCGATATTAAATTCGTCTGTGTAAGGCTACAATTTAACGGTAGTTATATTTATATTGCATGTTCTTACATTTCTCCCTTGTCGGAACTTCCTATATATTGGAACCATCTTTCCGCTATCCAGTTGGTTTCCAATAAACTTTCGGATAGGAACCATTTAGTGGTGCTAGGTGATTTTAATATCCCTGGGGCTATTTGGTCCTTAAATAATTCCACAAATACACTCTTAACATTAACGCAACATGATTTTATTGCTGGCTTGTTTGACATTTCGCTGTCCCAAGTCAAACATGTTCGAAATTCTTTAGAGCGCTTGCTTGGTCTTTGTTTTGTCTCTGATCCGGCGAGAGTTAGTTTGGCGCCCCTGACGCAATCCGAAGATCCTTATCATCCTACTTTTGATGTAACTCTCGATATTGGGACTGATGTACAGAGTACTTCTGACCAGTCACAAAAGTTCTCTCCTTTCGCAAGATGGACTTTGAAAGGCTGAGTAATTTAATTTTTGAATTTAATTGGTCCGATCTATACATTTGCACTGACATGGCGAATGCCATGGACACTTTTTACAATGCCATGAATTCATATTTTACTACATGTGTACCGTTACACTATCCATCAATCTCGAATAAGCCTCCTTGGTTTACTAAAGAGTTGAGTCGCCTTAAGAATATAAAATCTAGGCTGTATGCTAAATTTAGACGCACCGGCTCTGCTACTGCACTTTCTGCCTATTTAACAGCTCGGAAAAACTTCACCGTTCAGAACGCGCAGTGTTATAAAAACTATTTGACTCGCTGCAGGGCTCAGTTCTCACAGGACCCTAAGCGATTTTATAATTTTGTTAACACTAAACGTAAGCCCTAAATTCATCCTTCCTCTCTTTCACTTGAAAATGCGACCGCAAATAATGATCAGGCAATAGCCGATCTATTTGCGCAGCTTTTTCAAACCACATATTCAAATTCCACGGATTCAAATCAGATCTATTCTGACAGCATGCCCAAGTCGAACCTTATGTTTTCTTCTTATTGATCTTCATCGCGTAAAGCCTGTTTATTTGCCAGGTCCCGACGGAATACCTGGTTGTGTGCTTAGGTATTGCGCCGAAGCCCTGTGCAAGCCCCTTCTTAAATTGTTTACCTTCTCCTTAGAAACTTCCCACTCTTCCCTTATTTGGAAGAAATCTTTTGTAATTCCTCTCCACAAAAAAGGGAGCAAATCGGGAGCCAATAACAACAGAGGAATCTCTAAGTTGTCGGCCAACCCAAAACTTTTCGAAAATGTCATTACTCCACATTTGCAGCACCTTTGTCGATCAGTAATTTCTCCATGTCACCATGGATTTATTAAGCGAAGATCAACAACAAGCGAAGATTACAACAGTAAAGCATTTGACTCTGTTAACCATTCACTTCTTGTTAGGAAACTCGACTTCATGGGGTTTCCGGATGATCTTAGATGGATCTCAAGTTATCTTATTGGCAGGCCCTCTTTAAAAACAGCTTGTCGAATGTTCTCCCGCAACTTAGTCATTTGGGTCCCCTATTGCTTACATTATTTATTAACGACCTCCCCAAAGTCTTGATTAACTCTAGAGTACTTATGTACGCTGATGACGTTAAGCTTTACGTGCAATGTAAGGACGCTGCTTGCCAGTCTGATTTACAAACAAATCTTGATAATTTTTTAACATGCTGCCGGGTAAACTTATTAAACTTAAACGGCTCTAAATGCAAGCTAATGACATTCTCTCGTGTCGCTCCTAAGCTTGCGACTTATACTGATAGCTTATAGCTGATCTGCTGTTCTTTAGAAAGAATTTATATAGTTGATGATTTAAGGGTTCGCCTGGACCCCAAACTCGACTTCATTGATCACATTTCGTGCATGGTGAATAAAGCCAGGGGTGTGCTTGGATTTGTAAAACGGTGGTCGAAAGAATTCAATGACCCCTACGTTACTAAAATATTATATACCTCGTTAGTTCGTCCTATCTTAGAATATGGATCTTGCGTCTGGAATCCTTAGTATGGAGTCCACAGTAATCGCATCGAATCTGTTCAAAAGAATTTTTTACTTTTCACTCTACGCGGTTTAAACTGGGATGCAGACCGTAGATTACCGTCATATTCTAGTAGACTCCTTCTAATTAACTTACCTTCCTTGGCCAATCGTAGAACTATGTTAGGCATTACCTTTATTTACAATCTTGTTCACGGTGACGTGGAAAGTGCTGACTTGTTAGGTCAGCTGAATTTTCATGTTCCGAGAAAAAACACTAGATCCTATTTACCATTAGTCTTGCGCCAATGTAGAACTTCGTATGTCTAAATTATACCGATTTGTACATAAAAAACATCTAACGTAGATAGCCTTCTTAGACTAAAAAACCTTTATTCTAGCCCACTACGTATGCAAACAAACAACCAGGCAGCACGCCAGAAGTTATTTTCCTCGTATTCTTTTCTATTTTTCCCATCGCGTCTACTAACATCTTACCCACACAGGCACGTTCTTGGTGTCATAAGAGCCACTTGAGTATACTGACCGTAGTGCATCAACGTCCAGTAAAAAAAAAATAAATAAAAATAAAGATATCGGAGTGAATCAATGAAAAAAAATTTTTTTTAACCTCAATGTGGGTATATGAATATAAGTTTTAGTATATTTTAAGGGGGTTAGATATTAAATCTCACCTGCTGAAACTAAACATTTTTCGTTCAAAAATGTTTAAAAATTATTTGTCACAATTTTATTTAAGTTTTCGAGGTTTAAATAGAAGACAAAGGTTTAATAAATGCAAAATATATGTATTTTTTTTCGATTTTCGACGAGAAATACGAGTTGTATCCTGTCCACAGCCAGGAATCTCAAAGCTGGAAACGTGGCATCAAATATTCCATAAATTTTTTGGTGATCAACGACATTAGCTTAACCTACCTTCAAAGTTTCACGATGATTGCTTTATTATTTCTTATAAAATTTCGGCCGCTTACATATACATATATCCCCCCTTAAAGAAAAATAAAATGCACCCAATCCACCACCAAGACATACTGCACACTTCGATCCATCTGCGGAGACTTCCACAATTCCGCAGCTACACGTTGACAAAACACACAAAATGTGTATTATAACTCAAAAACTACGACAGCTGCCGGATAATCTTTTAATCAAAGAATGCATTAAAATCCATTTTCACCAAAAGTTTTGCACAAATTACTTGCAGTCAGGAAACGGACACCTTTTGTCCGATGTCTACTGCCCACCTCGCTTTGCAATTTCTGAATGCCGCTTCGAATGGGTTTCTACAACACACTTTGGGATTGTTTCATAGTTTCAGGAGACTACAACGCCAAGCAAAACATTCCACGCAATGTAATAAGAGCTAAGACCCTACCGGATCCCGGCGGAGACCTAATATCTCCAAAAATGTTAATTGAGCTTCCGAGTTGGATGGTTTTCCCACGCGAGAACATCCCACATATAGTTGTACGTGATCAAAGCATGGTGTTTCCAAATCTAAGCCACAACATTTTTTTGCTTGTGGCTTATTGATCGTCATATCGAATGCTAAAATAAATGAAAATCGAGTGAGTTTGAATTCGATTGGCACACCTAAAGAAATCATAGATCAGTGATCCAACTTTCAATTTTAAACTGTGGCAGATCAAACGAATTCAAAAACTCAATTGGATAATTATGATATATTGATATTGATATGATATGATATTGTCTATGTAGGTTAGGAAATATTTAAATAGTCGATGATTGCGCAGGACTCCGTCTGTAATTTAATGCATTCACTATTTTCATATACAGCAACTATACCATCACAAATAAGTAAGAGTTGTTGAGATAATGTTTCGGCGTATGGATCCTGAAGCATTTGAACGCGCATGTTCACCAATGATTTTAAGCAAGCGTTGATTTCATTACATAGCGTACGTTTAACGTGGAATAACAGGATTTTTTTTTTTTTTTTTTTTTTTGCTTAAAATTGGGATTTAGATGTTCAATGGCAGCATAATGCTAAATGAGCTGTTCTGCCTCCATCTAAAAAATTTGCCGCAATGCAGAAGATGCAACGGCCAAAGCGATGACCTTTTTTTTATCATATCTTGGCAAGAAGTAGCGAAATAAGAAACGTTTTCTGCAAAAACTGTAAGCATAATGCAGATGAAAAGATGGTGTCCGATTCTCAATTCTACCCTATATGCACGCAGAATTTCATGAGAATCTGTAAAGCCGGAGGAGTACATAATTCATAAGAATCGGTAAAGACCTTTCGGAGGTTTTACCACAAACACTGCGAGGCGAAAATTTTATATATTAGATTAGTTTAACAGTTTTACAAGTACAGTTATACATTTACGGTTGAAATAGTGATCATCTTGGAACGTAAACCAAAATTCTGAAGAATTTTAAATTGTAACACCCTGCAAGGGTATAAAAAGGGGGGAAAAAAAAACAATAAAAAAAGGATTCTATAGCGTAAGCGGTATTCGAGCCCATGAACACTAGATTTACTTTTCGATGCCTTATCCACTAGGCCAAACAGGCTCGGGCGACTAGATTAGAAGTAGAATCAAGCAATGCGGGTTCTATAGTCAAAATGCGGGTTTTACTGCTGGAATCCGCCATAAGACACTTTTTTGTATTAAACATGCCTCTTCTACCTTTTGTTTCAGTTTTTTGTAATTTGTTGCGGCTGAAAATAGCGGCGTCGTCATCGAAGGTTAAGATGAATGTCGTTCGGCTTGTCGGGATGTCTGCCAGGTATAGAATGTACAGCAGGATCGTGCAGTATTGCTTGTATTTACAGGCCGTGCGATTTTAGATGTTAGGCGGTTTACCTTCTCGGTAGTAACATGGTGCAGGGAAATCGCTCTGTTATTTTCCTTTGATAGGCATGAAAGGATGTCGATAAGCCGAAGAAGGCTAGGGCTTATTTTTGCCATGCTTCTGGATCATAGTAATAACAGACTTTTTACATTGGGCAGAAAAGTAGCCCCATTTTGTATTGCCACTAACCATACAACATATAGACTACCCATTTCATAACACGAAAATGGACACAACAATTTTTTAGCGGCAGGCCCCGAGGCTTCGTGTGCTCGGATTCGGGCTGTTAGCGGCAGGCCTCGTAGCTTCGTGTGCGCTCGGATTATTCGATCTCTAATTTTTATGCTATGGCTGATTTCCATACTGTAGCTTAGTTCAGAATTAAGCATACAGTGTACAAATAAATAATTATCAATTTGGGAGAAATTAAATCGTGACCAGTAGCTATTTTAGGGTTTATTTGTTCTTTAATGGTGCTGGTCTTGATAGGCACAAGCTGGACGTTAAATGTGAATTGGTTTAAGGCTTGAAGACGTTTTTCAATTGATGGGCAAGCTGTTTGCCCTTTCTTGGTCAATAAGCGATCAGGCACCTGTTTGTGAAGGAATTGACCATTCGGTTTTTATTGATAGTTGAATTTTTGAATAAGTTCTCAATAGTGTACATTTATTGCCAGGTCGAAAATGGTTTTGCAATGTAGGCACGTTGGGCCTGGTTCTTTTCGATGGAAAGGTCTTTCGACAATTTTCGAGATGCTTCGTTTAGTCTTTTTTGTGGCTGGGGACCAGTGAGTCTGAGTGAGAAAAGATTCTATTTGAGCACTTAAGCGTTCAGTTCTTGGAGGGTGTGTTTGGCAGCAGAGGACATTTCGTCCATAAGGCCCGAGCTGTGGATGTTCAGATAGACAGCGGAGAACAAACAAAGATTCAGATTTAGGCTCGTCTATAGTTTTTTCGTTGATTAGCCTGTGCGGGACACTTTTAGTTACTGCGAAGTCTTAATGTCTGTTTATTTGAATCTGCGGGCCAGTATGTAGGCCTTCCCGGTGGAACAAAGTCTATCTTATTTTCAGGAGTTACAATGGGTTTTTATAATTGCCGCCCTTTGGAATTGATAAGACGAGAATCTCAGTGGGGGTGCTTTACGTTATAATCACCAGGAGATATAAAGTAGCTTCCCAGTGAGTTATAAAAGTTCATATACTCGATTCTTGCAATATTAAAACGTGGAGGGCAGTTGATGTCTGATACGATCAATGGGCCGCCAGTTAGGTTTATTTGTAGGGATGTGGCCTGTAGGTAATTAGTAGAGAATGTCTCCAAATGATGATATTTAATACGTCGCTTTATAAGTGCGGTTTACCGTTCGGGTGGTCGCTTGAAATATGTAGCCGGTAATATGAAAGTTGTTTTTATTAGTTAGATGGGGTTCAGAGAGTAGCATTATCGATATTATGGTTATTTAGGAACTGCAGGGGTTCATTTTTTGTCGGGAAACTCTGTTGGCGTCCTAAAGAATTCATTCAAACATACTTTTGTTTGATCAGCAGTTACATTAGGAGGTTTGGGTTTCAGATTAAATCTTGAAGGAAACTTTAAACCGACATCATGATGTTTGTAAGAGTTTCTAATGTGTATTCAAGGCCACAAAATGTTAAGCGCTGGCAAAGCAGACACCAGGAGTGTTTGTTGATGGCGTGAAGATGTTTGGTTGGACAGAATGTTTAACTGTGAACTAATGGCTGTGTCTCTGAGTTCTTTGTAGACAGCAGTGTGGTTTCCGCCGCAGTTGCGTCATTTCCTCAGATTTTTTCATTCCCAGGCATGCTTCTATGCAATGAAAATCTCCACTGGCGTCATAGACTAGGCGCAGTGTGCAGTGGGATTTTGTATGCCCGTACTCCTGGCAGTTACTTCACTGTATGCGGCTCCTCTACGGTGATTCTTCGGTGAAGAAGGTATGGTAGAATGTAAATAGGGTGTTCTTCGTTTTTGTTTAGAGATTTAGTTCCTGACGCCAGCTCAATTTAAAAAGCGGCTGTGGAATTTTCATTACATACTTAACGTCAAAGCCTTTTTCCTTTATGCCTTCAGTTATTTCTTTTATAGGAACTGTCGATTCTATCCACTGATAAGAAAGTTGTAATTTTTCATGACTTTTGGTTCCGAAAGTAACGCAAGAATATTTTGTTCTTCTATACAATTTTTTTTCTTTAAGTATTTTTTTGTATTTAAATTTATTAAAATTAATAATATAATATCCTAGTGCCACAAGGGTTACCTTATATTTATTGCACTAGCCAAGATATTTTGTCCTTAAACTCATCTTAAAAACACGTAGTTATGATTTTTGCTCTTAAGGAAAAAGGAAATTGAATTTGATGTATAGGACAACTTGTAACCCTTTTTTACTTTTTAGCTGGTAAGTGTAATAATGTATAATTTAATGAACGGAAGTGGCCTTCATTATTAATCTGCATTTTTGTATCTGATGTAGTTATTAGTTTATGCTTTTTGATAAGGTCGGAGCAGTTGTCTTTCCAATTTTAGATATGAGGTGGCTTTATAACTTCCATGACTCTTTGTGGTCATCTTTATCGACCTCGCCAAGTATGGCAAATCTCTTTTCGCATCTTCCTGTAGTAGTGTTTTCTAAAGTTTTGGACGGGCATTGTGAACTCCACAACTAAGTAATTTAATCTAATTTACACTTAAGCAGCAAAAAACATTATGCAAAGTATAATGCGAAAAATGTTGCGCGCGACATGTCTTGTGCGAATCTTTTCGAATCTATGCCCAACCGTTTCGCACCTTGAAGTAAAATCTCGCGTAATATGGCCATATACTCTAGCCGCCGGCTGCCATGCAGCCCCATGTTTAACAGTCGGGTACAAATTGTCTTTCTCCAGCGCAGTATCTCGTTTTCTTTCGTTTAATTATCAAAACTTGCTCTCATCGGAAAAAATAACGCTGTTCCAAAAACCTGAGGGCATAGAAACGTGCTCATTAGCAAAATAATTTCTTTTTTTCCGATTTACTTCCGATATAAGTGGATTATTACGGGCTGCATGACTATAGAAAGCTTATTTTTTTTACCACTCTCCGTAAAGTCTCTTCTGAAACGGATTTGAAAAACTGCTCCTTAACCTCTAACTTTAGCTCATGGGAAGTTATTGAAGAATTTTGTTTCACCAGTTAAATACATTTTATTCGGCTGCACAAATTTTCTTTCCTTTGGACTCCATGATGACAGAAATGACGCAAATTGCAAGGCAGTCGTGTGCACTCGAGTGCATTTCAACAATTTCAAACTTTTACTATAAGCTTCCAGAGATATTGACAGTTAAATCTTGGTGTATCCAGACTTTTGTGGATGCATTTTTTTGAGTACTTTTGTTAAAAAATTAATAAATATTTAAAATCTGAAAGACATTTTTCCAATTCATAATATAGTAAAACATTATCTTGGTGTGTACAATAGTTTCTGAGAAATTCAACGTCGAATCCAGAAATGTGTTTTTTTTCAGGTGTATCCAGAGATATGTGAGCAAGTGAATATACTAGGGAAAATATATAAACTATCTGCAAAAAGTTCTGCAGAAGGCTTAAAATCAAAGAGACAGTTTTCTTAGAAATGGACAGACGGGCATGTCTAAATGGACTCGGCTGTAAATGCTATCAAGAATATATACGCTTTATAGGGTGGGAAATGACTCCTTCACTGCATTGCAAAGTTCTGATACACAAATGATAAAACAAGATACCAAGGCCGAGTACTAAGGAGGAAAACGTCATGATTTTTATTTAATGACCACAATACTAAACATCTCGGGTTTTGCATCAAGATATTATGTTCGAATAAGTTATTTTGCATTTTCGATGTAAGGGTAGTACACCGCTAAAATTTCAGTTGGATTAAATTCAATATCTTTCCATTGCGGATAGGGTGACCAGGTTTTTGAACGCATAATGAATTGGAATTGACAGCGCTCTACTAGTATTGCTCAATGTATATATAATTACCTAAAAACTGTCTACACCCCTTAACATACATATTTTCCATTTTAGGGTTACTAGAGTTGGCTCATAGAGAGTACCAAGCAGTGGACTACGAAAGTGCAGAAAAACATTGTATGCAACTATGGCGACAGGATAGTACTAACACGGGAGTTTTATTACTGTTGTCATCTATTCATTTTCAATGCCGAAGGCTTGATAAATCTGCACAGTTTTCTACTTTGGCAATAAAGCAAAATCCTGTTCTTGCGGAAGCATATAGGTAAGTTTAAAAAACAAAATGGTAATATATATCGTCTCTTAATATAATTGTTCTCAATTGGGGACCATGCAGGGCTCAAAGACGGTAGGGAGGACCATTAAAACTTAGAAGCGTGTCAACAGGGTTTCCGGGTACCAACAGCTAGGAGGCTACGAAATCATGTCAGGGTGGGCGTGACAGCGGAGGATCACCACGTTTTTTTATTTGTTTATTTTCATAAAATAGTAGGCGGAGAGCTGTTATTCAATATGTAGTAATATAGTGTATATTTAAAGTTCAGTACTGCAATACCGTAAAATCCATAAAATGTATTTACGTATAGGACTTGGACTTATTATTAATGCCGATACCATGACAGTGGAATCTTTTGCGTAATGCAAGAAGAAAACAAAACATTGCAAAATAAAGGACTGAGAAGAAAAAATAAATTGCTGTACTTCGTGCTTTTCAATCACAAAAATCGGCTCGGTTGGCAATGCAAAATCGTTGAGCGATCAACAGATCATTGGAACTACGCATTCATTCAAATTTATTGACTTGGTCACAAATGAATGAATACATTTTTTAACTCTTTGGATGTCCACCTCACAATTTGCATAAAAAGGTTTGTTTTGTACTAATCATGCTACAAACAATGACTTTACTGAAAGGAAATTTTAAAGGTGAGGAAGTTCTCATTTCGATTCCTGATGATGCCAACCGATATGCTGTTTGAATTAAAAAGACTTTAATTTCCGATCGGCCTTGCATTTGCCATGACCATCAACAAATCAACGGGGCAACCCTTTATGATTTGAATCAAAAACATCCGTTACCTACCCATGGACAATTATATGTGTCACGTTTACAGAAGGCCGTCTGCGATTTTTGCTATTGGGCCTGATAATGAAGCAAAAATGTCGTGTATCACAAGATTCTTGATTTTTTAAATAAAACTTATAATGATTACGGTCCCTGGTGTATATGTAAAGTTGAGTACTGCAATTTCGTAAAATCTATAAATTGTTTTTACTTATAGGACTTGGACTTATTAACAGTGTTATAATAATTATCTGGCTCGTTGTGGGGTTAGTAAAATAGAATTTTCCTTGTGTTCTTCTTTATTTTCTCACGCCTCTATCTAGAACGCGTTTCGTGCCGTACGTCACACGGCTGCGCGGCCAGACGGGAGATGGGAATTGTTAGGGCATCAAGCGTAATGAAATTCAAGTATAAAGTGGATAAAAATAATATGTCCGATTCTTAGTCCTACCCAATATGCACACTAAATTTCATTAGAATCGGTAAAGTCGTTTCGGATTCATCCTTGTCCTGCCGAAACTGCCTGTTTTTAAGACTTATTATGCTATTCGGGGCGGAGACAAATCCAACAACTATGAAAATTGATTCAGCAGATCTCGAGTGTTGTAAAAAACCCGTCTTTATTTTATCTATAGATAGATAAGGTAATTAAAAAAATATGCATAATTTGAGTCAAACCGGTCATAGGTCAGCGTCATATAAAATAATGGCAACTCAATAGAAACAATCGTTCTTTTGGTCATTTTAAAATCGCCAAAATATCATAAAATAATTTTTTGAATAAAGACTTCTAATGATACACTACAACGATGATAAAATAAAGTTAATATCAGATTATATAATATAGTATATAATCTGATATTAACTTTATTTATATACAGTCGGGGGAAAACAAAATAGAAACAAACTTTTTGCTTCAGTTAGCTTAATTTATTTCATAAGACGCGTATCCGATAATAAATAAATTATTTTTTTGTAAACATATTAAAGTATATGTTATAATAATTAACACAAATATTTTATATAATTTTTTAACAATTTAAAAAAATGATTTATATTTCTTTCCCTTGGAAAAAATAATAGAAACAAAACGCTTAAATTTACTTAACGCCTTTTTTTTAATTGTATAGCTTGTTTATCAATATTTATTATTTATTTTATTTTGGTACAGCCTTTAGCTGTAATAACAGCAGAGCACCGACGAGGCATGGATTCAACGAAAATGGCGCAAATTGAGGGATTAATGGCATACCACTCTGATTGCACTTTCTCCCACAATTCTTTCTTATTTTTGGGCTTAAAGCCGCCAATTCTTTTTTTTAGTATGCCCATAAATGCTCAATTGGGCTTAAGTCAGGGGATTGAGCGACCCACTCCATTAAATTTATCTGTGTGTCCTAGACCCATTTCTTAACTAATTTGGACGAATGTTTGGGTCATATATCATAAACTCCCACTTCAGCGGCATTTCATCTTCGGCATAGGGCAGCATAGTCTCCTTTAGTATGTTGAGATAGTCTAGGACACACATTTTTCCCTTTATCTCGAAAATTGGCCCTACTCCAGACGAGGAAAAGCATCCCCAAAGCATCAAATTTCCTCCGCCATGTTTAATTGTTTTTTTTTTTGGTATGATTCGGATTGAAAGCTGAATTTTCCCTTTGTCTAACATATACATTTCCGTCTGATTCTAACATATTAATTTTGGTTTTATTAGACCATAAAACATTTCTCCAGTTTTCATGGTTCAGTTGACGATGAGCAAAAGTGAGTCTTTTTCAATATTCTTTTTGCTTTGATGTGACACTATTCTCGCAAAATGTACCTTTCAATCAGTCTATTTTTAATTATGCAACTGGTAAATGATGCCTGCATGTCATTTTTGAGATCCTCTGATTATAGGAATGGATCTTTTTTCGATTTACGAACTAATAAGGCATCAAACTTTTGGGTTGTGGCTCGCTTTCTACCCCGAGTTTACTTTCTGTCTGTGAAATGAAGGGCCGAAAATATTTTTTCCGCTGAGCACATCATAATCTAAAAAATTTGTCTTATGGTTTTCCCCTCATTCTTCTGTTTGAAGTTTGCAACGCAGTGAAGGAGTCATCTCCGACCCTATAAAGTATATATATTCTTGATCAGCATTAACAGCCGAGTCGATCTAGCGATGTCCGTCTGTCTGTCTGTCTGTCCGTTTCTACGCAAACTAGTCCCTCAGTTTTAAAGCTATCTGAATGAAACTTTGCAGATAGTCTTCTATATACTCTCACTCGGACATAAGTCGGAACGGGCCAGATCGGTCGACTATATCATATAGCTGCCATACAAACGATCCGTGAATTTTTAGAAAAAAAATTATAACTTCATTGTTTTTGAACATATCTTGACCAACTTTCGGGTATGAGCTTTATATATTATTTTAGATTTTAAGATTAAATTTCATAAAAATCGGATGACTATATCATATAGCTGCTATAGGAACGATCGGGAAATTTGTAGAAAAAAGAATTATAACTTTGTCAGTTTTCAACATACTAGTATTTCATATTTTTTCAGAATTTTGTTGTAAATTTCATAAGAATCGGACGACTATATCAAATAGCTGCCATACAAACGGTCGGTAAAAAATGTAAAACTGTAAAAAATGTAAAACTGTAAAATTGTATGAATATGAAAGTAATATTATATTGGGATAGATTAAAATTGATACAATTGGAATCTGCAAGGGTATACAAACTTCGGCGTGCCGAAGTTAGCTTCTTTTCTTGTTTTTATTGTATTTCTATCTCCACCTGTACAATGCACTCAACGACCCATTCTGAATATAAAAGACCACTTTTTGAAACGAATCTGTATAAAATGAATCATGTTATGCTTTTACTTAAGTTGAATTATTAAACCTTTAGCTTTATCTCCCAAAAAACAGAGGTTAGGTTCTATTATATATTTTTCCACGACTGTATCTATTGGTGAATCAAGCAAATAAGATTTATTTTTCTCTTGAGTACTAAAAAGAGTTTGAAACAATGGCTGCGTTCAGCAGAACAACTTGATCACTGATCAGTGATGGATCAGTAATCTGTAGTCAAGTGTATTCTGTTGAGTGCTCATAATACATTAAAATTATAAACATGGTTAACTTGAGACAAAGATAAGTCAAGCAAGCCATCAATAAGGTCATGCTGTGCCGCAGTTTGAAAGACATTTGACACACCATCTGATGACCAACGCGCTCCAGGAATATTGAAGTCCCCTAAAGTCACTAGTTGGTCTCTATCTGAAAGTCTATTGGAA
>VNJS01004044.1:0-73982 GCA_008042575.1 Drosophila watanabei | reverse complement strand
AAATTGTCAAAAAGTACCAGGCGAACAGAAGGCAGCAGGAAGTAGATATTACACAAAAGCATTGCTGCAACTAAGTGTGACCATATTGTAGATTGCACAGACCGATTAAGTGTGACCATATTGTAGATTGTAGACTCCCAAAATGTCATTTACCAGTACAAAATGGTCAAAAAGTACCAGGCGAACAGAAGGCAGCAGCAAGTAGATATTACACAAAAGCATTGCTACAACTAAGTGTGACCATATTGTAGATTGCACAGAACTTTTTTTTAGCTTTCAATTAATATAATTTCGAAAAATAAAAATAAAAAGCAGAAACCCAACTCACGTTTTTTAATATCCTCATCCTCATCCTCCTCCTCCCCGACCTCTTCATATACTACCGACACACAACTGCTGGCTGATAGTTCAAAGTCTTCCAACTGATTGATAGAAGAAGGATCCACCAACCGCTTGCCCTCCGTCTTTATCTTGGTATTCATATTCTTATACTTGTCCTTGAGGGTCCGCCAAGTGCGCGGCATGCCGGTTTGGTCGGTGAACTCCTGGGCCAGCTGCTCCCAGGCATCCTTCTTCATCTGGCAGGTCAGAGCATCCGATTTCTTGTTGTCTATAATGGGTTTGTAGGGCTTTAGCAACCGGAGCAGAATGTCCTCTTCGACTGGCGAAAAGTTTTTTCCCCTTTGGCGGGTGCGCTTTTCAGACTTGTTTACTTTAAACATTTTTTCTAGCTTTGGTTTTGGTTATTTTTTTTTTGGATTCAAACTAAATTGAGTTTAAATAAATCAGAATTGACGTTTCGGTTTAAGGCCAGCTGATGGATATTCCAAAAATAACCAAGTTCCTAGTTCACTTAAAAAAGGTTTAAGCTAGTTCTTTGAATTTCAAATACTTACCATAAAAAGTTATTTAAATTCTATATCTCTTTAATTACAAAAAGTAAGCTATTTATTTCGTGTTTACTTTTTAATGACTCAGTGTGAAAAATTCATACAAAATTAATTTTAATAAATTCGTAAAACCTTAGAAATAAATAACCTATAGGTTCGATTATCCCTAACCTATAGCCGAGAATCCTTCAACAACTATCTCAAAAGGCTGCTATATGGCCTTTTTTATGAGGAAACACAAGGACTTAGCTTTTCTTAAATTAAATTTAAATATTTCAAACTTGGGGACTGCCCACTTGCTAAAAAGCCTTATGATAGAGATGGCACTCTAATAGCTGGTTGTGATGTGTAGAACAAACATCAAATATTTTTGGTGAAATATTTAAATAGTACAAAAACACGTATAAAAATAGTAAAGATAAACACACATTATTAAATAATTAAATTAAATACATTAATTATATCAAAACAGATACCAAGTGCATATGCGCAACACATTCTTTCCCAATACTTAAATATCGTCTCACGTACCATCACTAGAATGTATCGATAAGCCGCAAAAATCGCAGTGAAAGAAAAAGTTTGTTGATTTGTTGAATTCCACAGAAGAGAGTGCTTAATTAAGGAAACTAAAACCAGCAACAAGATGATGGTATGTAAACATGAACGCAAAGCCAAATTCCCTCATCTGGAAGTTATTAAAATTCTGGATTGCTTGCATTGCAAGCTCGTAGCAGAGCCGTCCCTGTGACGCCTCTCGCCGCGCACACAAAGAAAAGTCTTATCACCAGAAAATGGGCGTAATTAGAGTGTGAATTGATTCGTTTATTGCACTTGCAGGACGGCACGGATGACTCAAACCTGCTGAACAGTCCCTCGGCGGCCAACAACAATGGCGCCACCATGGAAATAGTCTCGCCAACGAACCCGCTGGCGAACCCCCTGGCCGCACCAGCAGCGGCGGCACCTGCCGCTGCCACAAATGGCAGTGGATCTGCCACATCGCCGGACAGTTCCTCATCCGCACCGGCCACGCCCGCTGCCGCCGCCCCTTTGGGTGAGAACGCGCTGCATGTGGAAATATCCGATGCACTGAGCGAAAAGGAAAAGGTCAAGTTCACCGTGCACACACGCACCACACTGCCGGGCTTTGCGAAAAAGGACAATAATGTGGTGCGGCAGCACGAGGAGTTTGTGTGGCTGCACGATCGCATCGAGGAGAACGAAGACTATGCCGGTTACATTGTGAGTTTTCAATTATTATCCTTGATTCCTGATGCTGATACTGATCTCACATCCTGTCTAGATACCACCCTGTCCGCCACGTCCGGACTTTGATGCGTCACGCGAGAAGCTGCAGCGTCTGGGCGAGGGCGAAGGCAACATGACCAAAGAAGAGTTCAAGAAGATGAAGTCGGAGCTGGAGGCGTAAGTGTTTAACTTTATAAAAATATAACAAAAGGACTAATATATTATTTCTCTAATTCCCAGCGAATACCTTGCCACCTTCAAAAAGACCGTCGCCATGCACGAAGTGTTCCTCCGGCGACTGGCCAGCCATCCCGTCTTTCGCGTGGACCAGCATCTCAAGGTGTTCCTTGAGTACGATCAGGATTTGTGCGCCAAGCCGCGCAAGAAGATGGCCATTTTCGGTGGCTTTGTAAAGTCTCTGGGCAAGACCACAGACGAGATACTTCTCAGCGCCACGGTGCGCGATGTGAATGATTTCTTTGAGAACGAGCTGCAGTTCCTCACCGAATACCACGGGCATTTGCGTGAGGCAGCTATCCGAACGGAGAAGATGACGCAGCGGCACAAGGACGTGGGCGATAGCCATCAGAAGATATCCAATGCACTGACCCAGCTCTCGACCACCGAGAAGGGCAACGTGGAGACATTTGTGGCCAAGACGGCGGAGATATTTGAGAGAATTAAGGTGGGTTCATCACTCGCTCTTAAAAATGCTTTACTTATTGATTTATTTCTGAATTTATTTCAGAATCTGGAGACCCGGGTGGCCAGCGATCAGGATCTCAAGCTGGGCGACACTTTGCGTTACTATCAGCGGGATAGCGATGCTGCCAAGGCATTGCTTATCCGGCGGCTGCGATGCCTGGCTGCCTATGAGACGGCCAATCGTAATCTGGAGAAGGCCCGTTCCAAGAACAAGGATGTGCACGCGGTAAGATTCGGGCTGGGCTTCTGTAACCGAAAACCTCTTTAGAAACAAAAAGATTTTTCCCTTTTCAAAAAAGTGCTTTCAGCGGGGCAATCAATTCTAACGCTTCACTAATTATAAACCAAACTATTAACTGTTTTTTTTTCTCAACCACCTCACATTGCTCTTCGCTCTCTGCTCTGCCTGTCCCTCTGCCCCCTCACTCTCTCTGTGTGTGCGTGCGTGTTTGTACGTGTTCTGTTTCGGCAGCCCTTGGAGGTGCAAGAGGTATTTGGCATTTTAAGGTTTATTAGCCGTCGGTTCAGTAGATGTAAACAGCTGCATGCCCTCCATCTGTATTCACACGCCTTAGCATGTCCTTGTTGTGACTGCCTGCTCCCGAAATCTAACTAATCTCATCTTTGGTTTCGAATATAGGCTGAGACTGCCCAGGCGGAGGCCTGTGAAAAGTTCGAATCGATGTCTGCCTGCGGCAAAGAGGAACTGATCGGTTTTCGCAATCGACGAGTGGCGGCATTCAAGAAGAGGTGAGTGAAGAGCTCCTTTGAAAGAATAGAGCGTGTCCTTAAATACTATATGTTATTTCTTACTAATTTCCAGCCTCGTTGAGCTCTCAGAGCTTGAAATCAAGCACGCCAAGACCCAGTATGAATATCTACGCCAATCCCTGTTGGCGCTGAAGGAGATTGCCTGAGAGGATGAGCTGGGGGAGGACACTGAGGTGGTGACTGGATGACTCCCGGAGGCGGAAGTAAATCAATTGTTTAATTGCTAAGCAAACAGTTTATTATTATTGCCATTGAGTGCAACATTTATTAACTTAGCCCCACAAACACACGTACACATATTTGTATTGTAACGAATAACCATTTGTTTTTTGTGAACACAGAGCGCTTTTATATATATTTGTGAAACAAGCATTCCTCTCTCTCTGAAGCATTACCTATACTACATACATGAATGAGAATAAATGAGAATATTGTACAGAAGGCGTTCTGTTTGTTATCAATCAACAGAACATACTAGCTTAGCGTCAAACACGGTTGCCAGGCAACTACTAATAGCGTTCTCCAAATTTTGCATACCAAGGAAACAGTCCTTAAAGCCACCTTGTTTTTAGACTTATCTTGTTCCATTTAGTTTCATGACCATGGACGACTTTGGCTGCTTTGATTACAAGAAACCGGCCAGCGCCAAGCATCCCGATTGGCGAACCTCTACGTATCGTGGTCATCACCATCTCACCGATCTGAGAATGGGCAACAAGCTGAATGTTAAGTTCGCCGACAAGGACCTCTATGTGAGTGATCCGCTGCTGTCGGAGAAGCCCGTCTCTGAGTGCATGGCCAATTATGTGTGGCAGGTGAGAAAGCAGATTGCTCCAGAAGGATTCAAATACATACACTTCCTTATTTCCAGTATGGCAATCCGAATGCATTGAGGAATCCCTCGCTCAACATGAAGACCCAGTACATGAAGCCCTTCGAGCAGGGACAGCTGCGCTTCGTGAAGCGCAGAATGAAGCCCATCTCGAGTGTAAGCCATGACACCTATGTGTTCAAAGAAATGCCCGAGGAGCCGGAGGTGGTGCCCGTCACCATGCCCACGCCTGTGAAAGCCACCAAGATAATCATCGATCGTTCCGAAGAGGGCTTCAGCAAATACTTGGACCCCTCTGCCACCACCTACAATCTCTCGTATGTGCGGCTGAGTCCCGAGAAAATAGCCGGCGGAGTGGGAGCCCACGACAATCTAACCTACTGGAACTGGTCGGAGCACATGACGCCCTCGCGGAAGGTAGCCCGTGAACCGGATGCCAATATGTGCGATGATTTCCCCGCAAAGCTCTGTCCGAAGCGGCGCTGCGAGTTCCAGAACGAGACCAAGCGTGTTCCGCACTCGGGGATGGTCACGGAAGTGCGGGCGAACTACACGGATCCGCAGCGCCGGCTGGTCGAGTTTGATCCGAATGTGAGGCCGGTGTTGGAGCACGCGGATGTCATGCCGTTTGCCAAGAAGAGCGAGTACGCCATATACGGATCGGGAGAACCGGTCGTGACTTACGTTTAGAGAAGTCTTTCCTTCTAGTCTTCTTCTTTTCTTTTCAACTAAATTTATGTTAAACTAAATTGCAGTTTTATGCTTTTATTTAAGAGATTTTGGGGAGATGCCGAAAATTTATTAAAAAAAGTCCGGATGTGGTAACCAGAATGATTTAAAATAAGGATCCTACGTTCGTTCCCAAGTTCACTCGAGTGCGGTAAAACTGTGAGGCAAGAGATTGTAGACCGATGTGACGAGTACCTCATCAGTGTCCTGGATTGGCGGAATACTGCCCTCCATCTCCGGCGGCGGAGCCTTGGCAATGTAGATGGGGAAGTCCTTGTAGGCAAACTCCCGGATGAACTGGCGGCATACGCCGCAGGGCGTGGTAAAGCTATCCGGATGATAGGCCACCACAGCACCTTCCGTGTACTTCATTTGACCCTCGCTAATGCCCTTGGCCAGGGCACATCGCTCCGCACAGTTGCCCGGAGTGAAGGCCACGTTCTCGATGTTGCAGCCCGTGTAGATCCTGCCGCCCTTGGCACGGAAAGCGGCGCCCACCTTAAAGTGGCTGTACGGGACATAGGCGCACCTGCGGGCGGCCAGAGCGGCCTCCAGGAGCTCGCGGCCACTTTCATCTTAGGAGATGCAAGTTAAGGACTTAACTTTTTACAAGCTACGCTCATGCACTCACCGACTTCTGAGAAGGCAACCGTATACTCCTCTAGCATCGGAGGATGTGGCAAATTCTCGGACTCGGACGGATTACCTTTCTCACCGTTGAGCCGAGCCTCGCGGCGTGCCAACTCACACATCAAGGCGTCCAGCTTCCGCATACAGGAGCCGAGAACCTTGCGGAGCATCTTCTTGCGCTGCTCCTTGCTGAGGCCGCCGGCGGAGGCCTCCTCATTCTGTCGTTCCTGTCGACGCGCCAGCTCGGACTGCAGCACATCGAGTTCCGCCATCTGCTTCTCCAGCTCCTTGCGCCTCAGCTCGTCCTGCAGCTGGTTGAGGCACGTCATGTATCGTTGGAGGAGCTTTCGCTTTTCGGCCATTTTTATTTTTCTTTTATTTTTTGGTTGGAACTAAAAATTTATGTTAAAATTGTGTGTGTATTTTTTTAGACCAAACTTTAACTGATTACCAAATGTTTGATTGTGAGACTGCTTTGTTTCTTTTATACAGAAATAAATAACTTGTGTTTCAAATGTCAATTCCTTGTTGTATTTGTACACACACGGCTTTGGCTTAGACTTCAGTACATCTCCAGACTCGTAACAGAAAATACCCTTCCTTCTAATTCCTTAATAAATGAAAATATTTCTAAAATTTGTCCAAGATTTATTACCTATTGGTTTTAAAATTGATTTTATAGAAATTTCGCGTTTTTCGTTGTCCTTATTTAAACTTCGATCGACTTCCGGATCTAGGAGAACATGAATAAGCCTGCGCGTAAGTTGAGATCTGTAAATGGTTTCAGGGAAAGGATTCATTGAATTAATTCTGATATCAGGCAACAAGCCAGCTGTGCTCAAAATATCACGAGGATCAGCCACAAGCATTGGACCTTTACGAACACAAGGACCTTTTACCAAGGCTAAAAAGCCTCTACCCACAGTGAGTAGGCATTGGGAATGGAGGAACTACCGAAAGTATATTAATATTTCACCAGGCTCGGACCTCTACAAATCGGGGAATCTTACAGAACCGTGGACTTCTTCCTAAGGCCAGCAAACCTGAATGCTCGGTGAGTAGGAGTTGCGAAAGAAGCGCTTCTTAGGAGCATTTACGAGATTATATTACATATTCTTCCAGAATTCAATTGCCACAACTCCTGGCCCAGCACAAACTCAAGGACCTGCTCCTAAGGGCAACGAACCTGTATCCTTGAATAAAGCTTTTACAAGTCCAAAGCCCGTTCAAAACCCAGAACGTAAAACTGGCATTCCTGTATCCCCGGTGAGTAGTAATTGAAAATATTGCATATATTCCTTTACGATATTATATTATCCTTGCAGGATCAACCCTCTTCAAAACGCGATAACTTTCAGACTCGTGGGCCTCTTCCTAAGACCAGAGCACCATTGTCTTTGGTGGGTACAAATCTTGGAGTGTTTTTTGAAAGACTGTTCTAGATTATACTCTACAGGCTGGAGTTTCCAAAAATTTCCGCCCCCTGCAGACTCGAGTACCTATTCCAAAAACCAAAATACCCGTCTCCTCGCGGTATGGAAATCTGGGAAGTGCTTCCAAAAATCCTGCGCCCGCCAAGACCCAAGGGTCTGTTGTATCGGTGGGTAGAAATTTGTAAGGGGGATTATTTATTTAATATTTATTTCACAGGATCGAGCCCCCATAGCACCTGATCCCGATCAGACAAAGGGCAAGAAACCTGTACATATTCCGTCACATATTCCACAGAATCGAGTCACTACAACTTCGAGTCTTGTACAAACTGGACGACCGCTTTCTAAGATTAACAAACCTGTATTATCCGGATCTGTACAAACATCAGGATGTAAGACAAGCCTGTCTGTATTATCGGTGAGAAAAATCGCGAAAAGAAGCAGGGATTTTGGGAGACTTTATAACTTTATATTACTCACTCCGTAGGATCGGTCCACCACAGGTCCCGACCCCTTACAGACTCGGGGACCCGTTCCTAAGTCCAAAATACCTACATTCTCGGAGAGTAAATATCGAGGGAGTGCTCCTGCAACACCCAACCCAGCACAGGCACCAGGACTTAAGGCTAAAAAACCCACAATCACGGTGAGCAGGAATCTATAAATAAGCAAAGGATTCTTAAGAGAATTTACGAGATAATGTATATTTCCCAGGGTCGGGCCTTTGGAAGTTCCCTCCCCGTACAGACACAAGGACTCAAGGCTTTTGAAGCTATGTCTTTGGTTAGCAGAAATCGGGGAAGTGCCTCCAGACATTCCTGCGTGGTACAGACGCAAAGACTTGCTCTTGTGGTGGGTAGAAATCTGGAAGAGGGAAGAGTTTTTACCTCTTAATTTGATATATTATAATTCCCAGACTCGAGCCCCTACAAGTTCGGACATCTTGCGGAATCGTCAACCTCTTTCTAAGGCAAGCGAATCGGTAGTCAGGAAACGGGCCAGTTTGTCCACAAGTCCAAGTTACATACGAAAGTCAAAGATACTTGTACATTCGGTGAGTGGTAATAGAGTGATTTTAAGATACTTTACGATAATATATCATATAACCTGTAGGATCGTTCCTTCGCAAGTTCCCACCGTTTACAGGCACGAGGACCAACGGCTACCGGACCTTTACAGGCTAAAGGACTTTCTCCGAAAGAAAGCGAACCCGTTTCCTCTACGAACAGGAATCGCGGGAGTGCAGTAACCTCGGCAAATAAGAATCTGAACTTTGCATCCAGGACTCCCGGCATCTTACGAACACCCAGGAGTCGATCCACTTCGCCGGGACGGCACGCCAGGATTGTATTCGATCCAGCACTTGATGAAAAACAGAATCCCAAGAAGGAGCAGGAACAATCTGTAAAGCAGAGCTTAAAATGCTCATCCTCAACAAGTCAGGACCATAAATCCGATCTGGCGACCAGAAGTAAGTGTCAGACTTATCTCTGATAATATATCTTGACTGATAAATAATATATATATCTTACTAGACGACGAGGTTCATTTGACTGATGAGCTGGAGAGACGTAATCGCTTCATAAGCGAACTAGAGATGAAGCTGGTAGAGAACCAGAACTTGGTCTCTGAGCAGGCACTTTGTCTGGCCGAGATTAAGGCAGATCAGAAAGCTAAAGATGTGGCCATGGAACAACTGAAATCCGAGCTATTGACTGCCAAGGCTGAGTAAGTGAAAGGATATTTTTTTGCTAATACTTTGCACTATGAATAGGATTTCCAGTTTAACTTTCACTCTTCGAATCTTCGCAGATACAACCGTATGCATTCGCGCTTAAAGGAAGCAGATCTTGGCCTGGAGCGGGCCACCTGTAAGGTGAACAACTACTTGGAACGTAGCACTTCTTTAGAGGGTCAGGTAAAGGAGGCTAGCGATGTGATCCTTAACCTGGACAGGCTGCTAAAGGACGCTGAGGCAAAAGCCAAGATTCATTGCCAAACTAAAGCTCAGCTGAGCCAGGATGTGGAGAGCCTGCAGGAGCAGGTGGCCCTAGATGCCAAAAGGATTCACAGTCTGGAACAGAGCGAGGCTGACTTAAGGGGAGATTTGGAGAAGAGGGACAGGCTCATTAACCAGGTTGATCGCCGATTGATCCCAATGATAGTCCTGCCCGGACTTATCCTGCTCCTCCTGCTCCGCAGATAAACCACGAGCTCGCCACCAGGACTGAAGAATTTCGGAACCTTTTCGAAACCCTCAAGAACGAGCACACGCAACTGAGAACCCAGGAGCTGAGCCTCAAGCGGCTGGAAGAGCGGTACGAGAGGAGTTCCTTAAACCGTTCCAAGCTCGAGGAGCGCAATGCCGCTTTGCAGCATAAAGTTGAGCAACTCAAAAAGAATCAGTGAGTAATTTGAAGTTGCCACCTGAAATAAATAATTACAATTAATGTTTAAATAGGCGTTACTATTCCCAAATGATTATTGCCAATGATGGTAAACCCTTTTACGAAGAGGTTCCGACTGGCCTTAATCCTAAAATTGACTACGAGCTTGCTCCGAGTCCAGAGGAGGAGTCGCAGCTGAAAAGAAAGTCGAAACGCAACGCCTAGTATGTCCGGAAGTCCATTTCTGGTATTAAATTGTATAAAAATTGTTTATATTTATAACTTGACAAAAAATATAGAAACTTCCTAGCCAAGATCTTGTGACATTTATTTTATTAGTTGAAAATTCATCAATATTTATGACCGACTCATTGGTTGTTTATTAGCTCTTATAACTGCTTTATTTTCGAGTCGGGAATTCCCCTATATAGAAATTAGTAATCAGAGTGAAAACTATCAGTTTACACACATTCTTTGCTATGTGTAATATTTCCAAGTAATCACTAGCTTAAATGTTATGATATTGAACACGATTATGTCTATAAATATATGTACACCTCCAAATCTAATAGACAAGACTTGGTTAAATATATAATGAAATCTCATAGCTAGAATTTATTACCTTAGAAAATATTAATAAGAAGGTATATTTTCTGTCAGCTGACAATAATCAATAGAAACTTTCTTTCTCTTATATGTATTTATAAATCTATATAATCCAGAAAATAGCCATAAATTATAATCCTTTCATTTTCTATCGCCACCTTTCGAGATTAGGGGATTTTAAGTGAATTATCAGTTATTATTTCATAATAATAATAAATACTAATCTATAAGTCATCACCTGGCTCACCATACTCTCATCAAAAACACAATAAGTATTTTGTAGTGTAGTGTAATTTTCTTTATTTCCAGAGATTAGATTAACATTATAGATTACTATTGGCAAGGGGCTGCGTTGAGGCAACCTTGAACCTCGCCACCTTGGCTTTCCCCCTCCTCCTCGGGCCTGCATTTACTTCCGATATGTGCGGAAACTGCTCGGCAACAGATTGAAGATGGAGGTGCACAGCACGGGATCCTCGCTCTGCAGCGGCTCCACGCCCGCTCCGGCATCAATCCTCGCATCGAAGGCCCGGGCAATGTAGATGGGTATATCGTCGGTGGCAAATTCCCGGATAAACTGGCGGCACACGCCGCAGGGCGTGGTAAAGGCATCCGGTTCGTAGGCCAGGACAGCGCCAACGGAAAACTCAGTGGCTCCCTCGCTGACGGCTTTCGTCAGAGCTGTTCGTTCGGCGCAGGAGCAGGGCGTGAAGGCGGCGTTCTCCACATTGCAGCCGGTGAAGATCTGCCCGGTGGCCTTGGCCCGGAAGGCAGCGCCCACTTTGAAGCCACTGTACGGGACATAGGCTCGCTGACGCACGTCAAAAGCGGCCCTTAGTAATTCCTGAACCGAAGAATCTGAAAGCCACAAAAGGAACAATCCACGTCACTTGATATCTCTGCCAAGATCAAGTTCATGGGAGAGCAGGAAACTTACCCAGACTGCCGAAGGTGACCACCTCTTCCGGCTTCTCCGGACGGGCAAAGTTTTCCATTAGATGCGACATTAATATTTAATATTTTTAGCTAGTTGCGGAGGTGGAGGAGGAGGAGGCCAAGGCACGCCTTGTTTTCTTCAAATTTGTTTTATTTTTAGGCGAGGCGAGTGCGCGCGACTGAGTGCTTACTCGGTGCGGGTCCGTTGGCAAATGGACGGTTTGTAGTGACGCCGACTCGCAAAGTTGGCTATAATAACTAGCCCCCGCTCCCAGCCCTTCCCCTCTCCGTGGTGTGACACAAATAAACATTTGGCCAACACACGCTGAGAGGCAGAGAGCGGTAGCGAGAGCAAGAGCACGAGCTACTGGTGATAAGAAGCCGTCGTCGGAGCGCAACAACGATCACCAATGAAAACACACACAAACAGATGCGATTGCCTCGGATAGCTATTGAACAACAAATAACAACGACGACGACGGGGTGGGTTTTACGCTAAATAACAAAACATTACATTTATGTATATATTGCACATGGTTTGCAGCTGCTGCCCGGTGCGGTCCGTCTCCTTTCCCGCTATTTGCCGTTCAAGAAGCTGAAGCCGTTGGGCAGCAGTTGGAGCACGCTGGTGCAGAGCACCCTCAGGGGCAGATTGCTCGGCTTGGCGGCATACAGTGGAATGTCCTTGCCGTTGACAAACTCGGAGAGAAACTGCCGGCAAACGCCGCAGGGTGTGGTGAAGCCATTGTCCTGCTGGGCCACTACAGCACAGGCCACAAAGTCGCGTTTGCCTTCGCTGAAAACGGGAAAATATTAAGGATATTAGGATCATATTCAGGAATATGCAAGATTTTGTATATATTTTTTTATATGTTAAATGTTTACTATAAAGTTAAGTTAGTTTACAGCTTGAGAAAGCGTCAGATCGTATCTTCCCTATAATCAGTTTCAATTATTACTCAAGATGACCCATGACCCTTCTGATAAGCAAATGAAACACTCCCGGGGGTGACCCACTGACCTACCTGATGGCCTTGACTGCGGCGGTGCGCTCTGCACAAATGGTGGTGGCATAGGCCCCGTTTTCAATGTTGCAACCAGTGTAAATGGTGCCATCGCTGGTCCTCAAAGCAGCACCCACAGCAAAGTTGCTATAAGGACAATAAGCCAGCTTCCTGGCCTCGGTGGCTGCGTGTACAAGCTCCTGGATTGAGGGATCTGGTTTGAAAGATTATCCAGAGATTAAAGAGCATTCTTAATGTTAAAGTTATCAGTTACCCAAGCTGTCGAACTCCCGCACATTGGGCTCGTCCCTTGCTCCATTGATAAACACCTGTGCCATGGCCGCAATCGTTTAATAATTGTTCATAAATATTAGGCAATAAACCGTCGCCAGCAGCTAAACAAAAACAAACAGTTCAGTGAGACCAACGGGGCTTTCTGGGAACATACCAAAAAACATTTAAAGAGTTACTTATAAAATTGAAATAAACAACGATAATAATTAAATAAATAACAGTTTGTAATGGTTACCAAGCTATTTAACCATGTTTTTATTAAGATAACAACCCACAAAAGTCTAATTCGATAAACTCCTGAACCCAGGAAGCGTTTTGCAACACTGTTAATTCATAAAAAATAAAATCCAGGTGTGCGTAATTTGTTTACAACAACACTCTCTCTCGCAGCGTCTGTTTTTTCCGCTTATCATTCGGATTCGGGCCGAAATCGGAAAAGTTAGCGACCGATTTAGAGGGGGTTTACGACCCGGACAGAGCCAATTAGTGAGTGACTGTTTGTGGTTTCCCCACAACGCACATGACTCCTTGTTCAGTGCAATAATAATAATGACAACGAACCCAAGTCACCAGAGCCAGGAGGACGTGCAGATCACCATGGGCGGATCGGGAGCTGGATCCGGAAGTGCCGGAGGAGCCCCGGAGAAGCTGCCGCCTATCAATCCAGAAGAGCAGCGCTTTCCCTACTGCATCGTCTGGACACCAATACCCGTGCTCACCTGGCTGCTGCCCATGATTGGTCACATGGGCATCTGCACCTCGGCTGGGGTGATCAGGGACTTTGCTGGCGCCTACTACGTCTCGGAGAACAACATGGGCTTCGGGCGGCCCACCCGCTACCTCCGACTGCACCCCAAGTTTGTGGAGGGCGGCAGCTATGCCTGGGACGAGGCGGTTTCCAAGGCGTCGGTGCTGTACGGCACCCGTATCCACAATATCTTCTGCGACAACTGTCACTCGCATGTGGCGGCGGCACTCATCAATATGCGCTACAAGAATAGCACCGGCTGGAACATGCTGATCCTGAGCATGTGGCTCTTTGTCTGCGGACGCTACGTCGGCTTTGGGGGCGTCCTCAAGACCTGGCTACCTTTTGTCATTCTCCTGACGTTGTGCATCCTGTTGGGTGTCTACTTGGTGTAGTTCAATTATGTTATTTTAAGTACTTCCAATAAAATGTATTCTATTATGGAAATGGGCATTAATTCATTTTTCCTTCTTTTAGGTAACGTTTATTCACTGGGTGGTGCTAGCCCACTTAAATGCTTGCTAACATGGTGCAGGTCTTAACTCTATTGTCTTAAAACTCTAGTTCTCCACGGCGCGCGTTATTTCCTCGGCCATTTCAAGCAGCTTCTTCCACTGCTGTATCGATAGCGAGATGCCCTTCTTGCCGGGCAGAATTTGACCGTCCTTCTCATAGTGCTCGCGAATGTCTACCATCTTGCGTCCGCGGAACTCGTTGATGCGCACCTGACGCAGCTTCTCCAGGACCCAGGGACCATCTCCGCCAGAGCCGCTGGAAGCTGACTTCTTGCCGGTCTCCGCAGCCGGCGTCTCCTTAGCTTTCTTGCTTGCCGGTGGATTGCGCTGAAATATGTAGATAATTCGTTAAAACAAGTATTAAGGTTACTTTGCGATAACTTACGTCTTCTGGGCCACTGTCGCTCTCCGAAGAGGATGACTGTTGCTTCTTGATCTTTGGCATGATTCGGCTTCTCTCTTAATAAATGCAGAAAATGTAAAATTTTCGCGCTTGATAGTTGATTAGTGTTGCAGACTTCGATAAACCAAGGTGTTGGGAAGCGAGCGAAGTTGAAGGCTTTTACCCCGCGCTGTCAGTTAACTTCCTTCAAATAAAAGTCTTAACTCTTCAGGATATAAATATTTGCTTCATTTTAATTATATTTAATATCAAGGCAGGTAAGAAAATAAAACTAAATCACAAAACAACAATTTTTTCTAATAGAAAAAACATCGATAGTATCGATAGAACCAACCATATCGTTTAGCACTATCGCTGAAACTCTTTCGCACACTGGCTTCACCGGCGTCACTCGAAGGCGCATTTATTAATTCGTAGTTTTCATTTAAGTTAAAGTTTTTCCGGCGGCAGCACGCAACTGTGCAAATAAAGTGAAACTCGCCCGACTCCAGGCTTAAATATAATATCAGTTAAATAGTGGTAAGTGCGCGCAATATGGTAATTGCACCGGGCGACAACTAACATATTTTTTTTCGCATGTATCGCTTGCTTGTGTGCGTGCGGCGTCGTCTGCGCGAATTTTTTTGTCGTTAAAGTAAGCGCGTTCTGAATTACAGAAAGAAAAAAGAAATGGGCAAGAAGTCAGACAATCCAGAAGTCACTAGCAACGCCTCCGACGAGGAGGAGGAGGAGGCAGAGTACGCCGTAGAGAAGATCATCGACCGGCGTGTGCGTAAGGGAAAGGTGAGTGTTCCGCGCCAGAATCCGCCGACTGCGCCGCTTCATCTTTCGTTTCTACCCCGCAGGTTGAGTACTACCTCAAGTGGAAGGGTTATGCCGATACCGAGAACACCTGGGAGCCAGAGAGTAACTTGGACTGCCAGGACCTTATCCAGCAGTACGAGCTAAGTCGTAAGGACGAGGTAAGTGGATGGTTCTTGGGTACAGTTGTGCTCGAGCTGCTGCTCATCACATCTCTCATCTCGCTCTCATCCCGATGCTTGGCAGGCGGAGAAGGCGGCAACTTCGAAGAAGGATCGCCCAAGCAGCAGCAACAAGGGCAAGGACAAGGACACATCGGCACGCTCCAGCACTGCTTCCACATCCTCGAGCAACAAGCGCAAGTCCGAAGAACCAGGTAAGGCAAAGCTGCAATATCAAACAATGAAAGAACTATGAAAATGTCAAGTGGCTTGGCAGGACAAGGATAGACTTGTAAATTACATTTTCTCTAAAGTAGAAACACAAATTTCGCGCGCAAAATGATTAGAAGTATATTATTGTTTTTCCCCTGAAGGGTCTACAGAAAAGCAGGTAGACAACTCGTTGCCCAAGTGACTTAGGGTCTAGCCGTTGTAATACATTGTATTCATTAGACAGCGCAAAAAAGACTCTACCCCCGAAAAAAGGATGTATTTGAGTTGAGGTATTATTGTATTATGCAAAGATGAGCCAAGGTTAACATTACATACTGCAAAATGATTTTTAAAGACTTGTAAAAGTACAGTCAACTCCGATAAAGCAATTTGAATATGTTATCCAGCAGATTTCTAGTCATAAGGAGCAATCTCCGTATAAATTGTAGACTCTTGAGCAAGCAAAGCAGAGTAATGGATTTATATAACACTTCCTACGATTGCTAGCGTAACAACTCATTCAGAAGATAAGCCTAAGACGAATTGTTTATGTTTATCACAAAAAAGGTCCATTTCTATATTTATTACTTAAATACTACACTCAATATAGAATAGAAAATATAGTTAACTTTGATATATCACCACATTTAACGTAGAAACTCTTACTCATAGATCAAATACAGTTTAAAAAGTCAGTTCATCAACATTTACTGCCAACCTTTGTCGAAAGAGTCATTAAAATATTAGAGAGTTAAACAGAAAATATCAATAAATAAAGTTTCTAAACAAACCCATATAAGTTTCCCTTGACTAATTGAAAATATTTCTTTCAGCACCCGCTAGCAGTAAAGCTAAGCGCACCATGGAGGCTGACCAGGATAGTGGGGATTCTCTGCCGTCTGGTGGAACTGGATTCGATCGCGGCCTTGAGGCCGAGAAGATTCTCGGGGCTTCCGATAACAACGGGCGTCTTACATTCTTAATCCAATTCAAGGGCGTGGACCAAGCCGAAATGGTTCCGTCGACTGTGGCCAACGTCAAAATCCCCCAAATGGTGATTCACTTCTACGAGGAGCGTCTGTCGTGGTACTCGGACAACGAGGATTAGAATCCGCAATCCCCCCAACTTTCGGAACGTAGAGTTTATAGATTATGAGAAAAAATAATCACTCGAGTAGATTTAACCATTAACCCCAATCGCCGATCACAGCACACGAAGTGCGAAAACCCTATTTTTATTTTCCCATCTTCAAGTTGATTTGTATCTTTCAATGATTAAACCAAACTTATCATATTCAGATGTTTAGACTTTGCAAACTGAAGGGCATGGAATTGTCCTTGGAAGGCATGTCTCGCATATGGCGGACATGTGTGCGGTGGGTTTATTATTTACAATTTTCTACCTGGGAGACCTTTTAAGGAGAAACCGAAGGTTTTCCTAAATTCGGTTTGAGAAGTCCGTAACTTTTGCTCAACTATCTGCCATGTTTGTGCACCCAACGTCGAGATCGGAGCTACTTAGGTTGGTTTTTATTTTACTAACGATTTTAAATGGAATCCAAGATTGAAATCTTTTCAAAATACAAGAGGAAATTCGTTCTCTTCAAGCATCTCGATTTGTGGAAAGATATTCTTCAGAACATTATGTCTTAAAACAGAAAGAAAAGAGCTCCGTGTGCAAAAACTATTTTGCTAGCTAATTTTAAACAATTCTATTTATTTTTATTTTTAATAATTACAATGAAGTCGCCCCTTTTAAAGAATAAATTGAGTAAAGAAATTACTCATTTTTTCGTATTTTAAGTAAGATGGCAAGTTCTTTTTAAAAGAAGATATTTTCAATAAAAATTGGAATATTATTAAAGTATTGAATGATTTTTAACAATATTAAATTAAAGAAAAGGATCATCTTAAATATGCCTTCAACTGAAAATATTTTTAAAGCTAAGCATTCAGCAGCTTATTGGCCACATTGCACTCGGAGTTCTCCAGGACATTGCCGCAGCAGGACCAGTGCCGCCGACCGGGATGGCCGGCATGTCCATGACCGCAGCCACTGTAGCCCGGCATGCGCCCCTCGCACGAGCACTTGACACTTCGGCTGCCTCTGCCGGAGCAGAAGGAGCAGCAATGATATATCCCCGCGTGCGGACGCACTTGTCGCGCCTGGAAGGTGAAGGGGCTTCCCTTGATGGGACGCTCGTTAATTGTGATCGTCAGAATCAACGTGCCCTGGGCGTCCGGCGTAAAGGAGATGTTGTAGGTGCCATCACGGTTGTCCGAGACTTCGACGGGCAGGAACTTTGAGTTGGACTCCTTATACTTGATCATGCAGTTGATCTCCAAGCCTCCATGGCAGAGCGAGACACCATCGGCGTCCCTGGAATGCAGCAGGAGATCTGCCTTTTTGTGGAGCCGAAGCTGGGAGAAGCCCTCCCATTGCAGGGTGCACAGACCGGGCTCGACCACCTGCATGGTGATGATGCCATACAAGGGGATATCCCGCTGATCCTTGGTCGAAGGAGCTCGGATTTTGGGAAGAAAATGGAGGGAATCGGAGATCTAAAGGGAGCATTGAAGTATTATAGAGTTAGGAATAGGAATTATATCTCTAACCTTGGGATCAACTGGCGGCTTGAACTGCTGACAGAACTCCAAGCGCCTCAGCAGGATGCCCACAAAGCTCAGGATCTCGACGTCGGCGCCAATCTCGCACAGTTCCTGACTGAAGCGCACCGCCTCCATGGCCTGCTGCGTGCGCTTCTCTGAGGATTTCAAAAGGTTAAAGAAGACTTAACAGCAATCTAAGCTTCAAGCGTACCCAAATCCAATTGCTGCTTGAGTACAACCTCCACTTTGGACTCCCTGGCCCGGCTGATCTGCTGCAGCAGCGTCCTCCTATGCACTTCCAGGGCCTCCATGTAGCTCTGCATATACCGCTCCACCTGGCTCTGTATATCATCGCACCTGGCATTGATTCCTCGAGCGATCTCGTTCAATCTCTCTATGGAATGCTCCGCATATTGGCACAGAGGACGTGTCTGATCCGTGGCTTCCCTTAGCTGTTTTCCCTGGTGGACAATGGCACGCGGTATGGTCTCATGCCGGTGGCCCTTGTGGAGCAACACCAGGCAATCCGTGCAGGCCAACTGCCGGCATTGAGTGCAAAAGGCCTTCAGCTCGAAGTTGGTGTGGATGCCGCAGCGTAGGACCAGCTTGCTGCTATCCCCCAGGCCCAGTTGCTGCTGCTTCTGCTTTCGGGCTCGCCTCAATTCGAGGATGCTGCGCATCCGGTGACTGGCGGTGCTCCGTTGCCGCTCGTGCGCCTCCTTGCACAGCGTGCAGAGGTTCAAGGTGCAGCTGATGCAGTGATAGGTGGCCTGGAAAGGATAGATTTCCGTTACTTAGGATATATTCTCTAAAAAGATTAACCTACACTGATCTCCTCGGTGCACAGGGAGCACCAGACCCTCGCAATCACATCCTCTCCAGCCTGCAAGCGCAGCAACTCGATCCTCCTGACCAACAGATAGTTCTGCGGCAGCTGACGCACTCCACCCAAGGGGAGATCCGTGGGATAGTTGCAGCTGTGGCAGCGAATGTAGCGGCTGGCCACCTCGCTCACAAAGCTGCCCGTCAGCCGAGTGCCAAAGGAACTTGTCGTCGAGCGCTTGCCCTCGCTCTTGGACTGAAAGAAAGAAGGTAAGATGCTGCCTCCTCCATAGGTTCATAATCTTACCCTGATCACCAGACGGTCCATGGACTTCTTCCTTCTCAGGCTCAAGCTGGCTCCTCGCTGCCTAGCTGGAGACACAGTCGCTGTGAGCTCCATGCTGGAACCACCTCCCATCTCCGACCGCAAGCTGTAGCTGGAGGGATCCTCGCTGCGGGCCTGGTCCATGGGATCCCACATAGACTCCTCCTTGAAGTTCTCGCTGATCAGGCACTGCAGGCAGAAGGAGTGCAGGCAGTGCAGAGTCCTCGGATCGGTGTACACATCCAGACAGATGCCGCACTTGAGGTCGTCCGTAAATGTCACAGTGTTCTCCGGCGGCGTACTAGCTCTCAAGGTGATGCTGGGCGAGGGCGAAGGTGACGGCGAGGGAATCCCTCCGGGCGATGGACTCCCGACCAGTGGCGATGGTGCCACAAAGATCTCTGGCCTTGGCGTGGCATCCAAGAGGAGTCGGGGCAGCATTTCCAGCTTGGGATGAGCAGTATCCGGCGTCGGAGGTGAAATCCTAAGCTCCGGTGAGGCCTTAAGGCTTAGCAACCGCTTCGGATGCAGCTGCTCTTTGGTCTTGATGGGCTGGGCCACAGTGGCATTGCTGGCCTGGCTGCTGCTGCTGCTCTGCACGGACACGGACGAGGCGGCACTGAGAATGTTATCCAGCAGGGACTCCGGAGAGGTGGAACTCCCTCCACCGGCCAGGCTGCTGCTGGGTTCACTGCCACTGCCGCTGTCCTGCGTCTGTCCAAGGGGGTCCTCGGTAGCGGGCAGCCCTGTCGAGATGCCAGCTTGTCCCAAGGTCCGGGAGCGTCGAATGGAATGGGTAAGTCCCAAGATTGGTAACTTGGGAATGATGGATGGGGGTGCTACCTCGGCTTCCGAGACCTCCCTCTTGGGCGCAATGGTAAAGGTGAAGAGTTGCGGCGCCGACTTGCGACGAACTGCGTCCGCCGGCGAGGCTGTAGCTACCAGAGTCTTCTGTGGCGAATTCGTGCTCTTTCGCAGCACGATCTTGGCCGAGCTCAGCTTCACCTTAAGCTTGCCCTGGCCCTGGCCCCCCAAGGGAGGTGGAGAAGGAGGCGGCTGAGTTGCAATCACCTCGACCTCCCCCTGGATGCGTTCATAGTCGATGGGCTGGTTCTTACTCTGGTTGCCGTTGCTCGTCTTTCTCCTGAATGCTATCCTGGAGGGACTGGTCTTGTTGCTCATCGTGTTATGCAACAATCTCCTCCAGCTCGGAATTCGGGGACAACGCACCACGGACCACGGAGCTCCCTCGCGTTACAATTGGCACTGCAACTAAGACTGGGTCTTGGACTCGCTGGCTGCCTCTAATCCAATTAGATTCCACGAATGGCGGAGAGAAGTGGTAGAAGTCTGACACTGACAATTGTACAATTATCTGTTGTGGTTGCTCATTCTAAATAGTAGCTATTGATTGCCTCTCTTACCCTCCCTTAACCGGAATGATAAACAAATGACAGTCAGTGGGCATTTCTATGATTTTATTCGGATCATTATTTATTGAACTTTATCTTAAATTATTGTGATTATTTTCTGGGTAATGTAATGACATGCTGAAGAATTGCGATCCTCTGAAAACCATGCATAGTAATGGCTGGAATATCCCGAAATCTCCTCTTGTCCTGAATCTCCTGTGGATCGTATTTTGCTAATGCATCACAACCATGTATAAAGATATATATAACCCTGCCAATTGATGCGGATTGTAGATAGGGAGAAAGTGTTTTCTATTTCAGTGTGCACCATTGTTGAGGTGGAAAAGATCATAGGTCAGTTAGTCTTAGGTCATTATTTGTAATACGTATTATTCGAGATAAGTACTTTGCGATACGTTACCAATAAATGCACCAGGGAAGTAAATACGACAAAGTACATTTTCGTTAAAAATATATTGTCAACCAGTTTAGCTTTTGATATCACAAGCTCTTGAATATTAACATTAAAATTAAAATTCTACAGACAGCTTTTATGTTTTTCTAGACAAGCCTTAAACTTGGTTATCTCCAAAAGCTTAACTTATCCATAAATGCTAATTCAGTTTGTTGAATATTCCTGTTTTCACTGACCTGCAATATGTTGAAATAAATTAATAAGATATAACATTTCAATCACATTTAATATCGATGCTATTAATAATATAATTGATGCCCCAAACCTGTTCTAATATTTTTTCTCATGCAAATATATTATGGAATATTTTGTTTATAATATTTTTCCTCTGTACATGGCATCTCTCCGATTAAGTTCCGTTAACCGATCGGAATGGTCAAGTCTCCACTGACATAATCCAACGAAGATTACAACAACCACGGGAAGCTCTCCCTCTCTCTCTCTCTCTATGCCGCCTTTACCTCTTACTCACTCTCTGTTTCCCTCTCTTACATGTTTACTCTCACTTACTCTCTCCTCCCCACAGGCAAGTCAAATGGGTGGGAGAGGAAGCTTTTCGTACCCCGTAATCGTAAGCTATAAGGTTATTTTCGGTTTGTGGAAAACGCAAAAAAAGAAAGATAGCTACAGTGGAGTTTGGTATATTAATCTTCAGGGAAAACGGTTAACCTTAAGATTCTGGGAACAAAAAGATCTAAAATTCAACTATAATTCAAAGGTGCGTAGTAAGTTTAAATTTTCCATCGTTCATAACTTACGTAAAGGGTATCTGTTAGTTGGCACTCTCCACAGTAGTGTTCCCCCGTTGATTTCAGTCGAGCAGCTGGTGCTTGGCCCAGTGCCTGGTATATTTGCGGCTCGCTCACACTCATCAGTTGCAGTTCGGAAATCGGTTCGTGTTGTTGGCTCGGTTCGGACGTGGAATATATTTCGCTTTTCGGTCTTGAAAGAATCGAATCGCCGCACAGAATACGCCGACCAAACTTTCCTTTCACTCTCGCTTTTTCCCAGCTCCACGATTAGCATTTTCGAGTTTTGTTTTTGTTTTTGTGTTTTGATTACAAGAGTGTCGTGCCTGAAGACAATTATTAAAAAAATCCACAATATTGAACTATATATTACTCTTAGCCAATTTGTGTTGTTAGTTTGCTGGTGCTGGCTGTTTATCGCACATTGCTTTTGTCTCCATATTCGTAAGGGACGCACATTTTCCGATTTGCTTTGCTTAGCCACTGCTCCAGTTCTGGAAGCCACCCCCGCCTCCGGTCTTTGGTAACACAAAATCGGTGAGTATATATTCGCACCTTTCGCCGGTTCTGGAATATGCAAAGCTAATATATGCTAAGGTACTGAGCGAGGGCCGTAGAGGAGGCGGCGGCGGCGGCATCTGAGTTACAAAGTCCAAGTCCAGGGCGATAATGCCTCTCGAGATATTGCGTAAAAGGTTGAAGTCCCAGACGCCGCACTGAGATTGGATCGAAGGGATCTTCTCCTCAGGGAACTAGAGTTCCTAAATTTAAAAAAATTAGTCTTGTTTATACATATAGAGCCTTTTTTGAAACACTTTCGATACTGAAGACTAGCTATTTGTTAGAGTTTAGCCTGTTTCGAAATATCCCGAGATTTTATAAAGCCCATATTATACATTTTTATAACGCACTATTAAGATAATATATGTAATATTTATGCAAAGAGGTAAAAACTCTTACATTTCGATGTGATTTTATGAATATTGTCATCTGCTGATAAGACCTGACAATTCCCATGACTCTGCAGGGAGTCTTTTGCTTTGGGTCTATAGGCTAAAGTCTCGTCTCTCCACCTGCTGCGATTAAATCCAAAGTACTTTGATGGGGTAATGACCGAAACGTGTGAATGAAGCTGATATAGAGCACTTTATTTTGGGTTAATATAAAATACACAACTAAACACCTTGAGATAACTGTTAATAGCATCATGATAAGCATTACTTTGGCAACAAAGTGATCTAGAGAGCTCGTTTTTGGTTTATTACTCACTGGAGATAACCCACAGTCATTACAGTAATATCCTCATAATTCCAAAGACGCCGTCTCAAGTTCATTTCGCGCACCTGTTGACACAGATGGATCTGAGATTGAGAATCTCAGTACCCGGTTGTAATTGGTCCCGTTGCCCATATCAAATAACGTTTCTTACCTAACTTTACGGCACACAGTCATAAAGATATTCCAAGTTAATAGGGACATTAACTTAAGGTTGTTAATATTTTAATTAGAATACATTTTAATACGTTTTTTCCCGCCTAGATGGAGACGGGTGCCCCCATGGATAGCTACCGATTCGGTAGCGTTGACTACATTGTCTTCCTGGGCATGATCGTGTTATCCACCGGCACCGGCATCTATTTCGGATGCATCAAGTGAGTCCGCCTTTGAACCTTGATCCCCTCCCGATGCCATGCCAACTGATTTGGGTTAATTTTAGGAAGAGCAAGAAGCAGCTAGCGGAGACGGAACCCACCTTACCCACCACCACCACCAACGGTACAACGCCACAGAGACAGAAGCATGATTTCGGATCGGAGAAGATGAGCGAGTATCTGCTGGGATCACGCAACCTAAAAGTGTTCCCAGTTGCTATGAGTCTGATAGCCAGGTGAGTTTTTGGATTGCATTTAAAGTCCCTTCCCCTCAATCATCATCTATCTATCTCCTCAGCTATATATCGGGCGTCACGATACTGGGCACCACCTCGGAAATCTACAATTATGGCACGCAATACTGGTTTATAGCCATAGCAATAGTGCTCCAAGGAATTGCCGTCTCCTATGTCTATATACCCGTGTTCGCGGCTCTTCAAGTGGGCTCTTCGTATGAGGTAGGACGTCGTCATTCATAAACTACTTGAAAGCGATTTGATTTGATTTATTTACAACCCTAATTCGTTTAGGGTTTTCGGGTATTATTAAAGTATCTTTAGTAGGGAAATTATACGATATTTGGTGTAGGAATGATGGATAATATCAATACTGTATCTATAAATTGTTTTTTTAATTTCGAATTATCAAAGTGCGCTATATTATCGTATTGTTTTTGATTAGAATGATATACTACTTTCTTCAATATGTTTACTTCCTGCTCTTTCCACCGCGCTCTCTCTATTCCCTCATTTGCCAATCAATGGAATCAAACGGGAAACGTAGTGAACATTTTAATTAACTGAGAACCGGCGGAGACCCCTTTCCTCAAGTGGAATTTCTTGGACTTTGGTCTCGCCCACTTGTTGTGTGACATGGAACCGATATGATTAATTACAAAGTATTTCGGTTCGGTTTGCCACTTGACAAATGGGTTACGGGGAAAGAGTTGCCAAGAAACTTTAAAGTGACTAAAGTGACTGTTTTATAGCCTAGCATTATTTATTTCTATTTCAGTATCTGGAGATGAGATTTCACTCTGTGATAAGAAGCATAGCATCCTTTATGTTTATTCTGGATGAGGTAAGACTTTATGCTAAATCTTTTAACCTAAATGTTTAAATTTAATCCTTGATTACAGATTCTATTTCTGCCCTTCATCGTTTATGTGCCATCTATAGCTCTCAATCAAGGCAAGGCTTCGAATGCCCCTTTTTTATAATTTCTTGCTAATCTCGATCTAATCTTTCAGTTTCGGGCATTAATCTTCATGTGATTGCAGTGGTGATTGTGATCGTTTGTGTTTTCTACACCTTTGTGGTAGGTTTCACTTGCTCTTGGTTTTTACCTGATTCTTAATCATATCTCTGTTCCAGGGAGGCATCAAGGCTGTTGTCCATACGGATGCCTGGCAAACGATGGTCATGTTTCTATCCGTTATGGCAGTGGCTGTCTTGGCCACCTATTATGCCAATGGCCTGGACGTCCTGTTCGATGATGCGGCCAAAGGTGGACGGTTGATTTTTAGCAATACAAATCCCTCGCCTTATGTACGCCACACCGTTTGGAGTGTCCTCATTGGCGGCTTTTCCTATTGGACGTCGTTCAATGCCGTCAACCAAACTATGGTGCAGCGATACATGTCCCTGCCTTCGCTTAAGAAAGCCCGTGCCTCCATGGCAATATTTACGATTGGCGTGACGGCCTTTGTCTCCGTTTGTTGTTATGTGGGACTGTTGATCTTTGAAATGTACAAGGACTGTGATCCTCTCAGTGCCGGAATGATAACGGTGAGTAATTTATATATTATGTAATATAAAACATTTGTAGTTAAACTTACATCCTCTCGCAGCATGACGATCAACTCCTGCCGCTGTTTGTGATGCAGAGTGTGGGTCACATCTATGGAATGCCCGGCTTGTTTATAGCTGGAATATTTGGAGCTGCCTTGAGCTCGCTGTCCGTGGTGCTGAACTCAACGTCATTGGTGATTCTGGAGGATATCGTTCGGGGCTGCTTCAAGATGCAACCCAGTGAGAGGGCCTCTACCATTTTGGTGAAATCCACGATTATTGTCCTTGGCATAGTGGCCCTGTCACTGGTCTTCGTCCTGGAGCAACTGAGCGGAATCTTGAGCATTTGCACTTCAATGACAGCCATCGCAGCTGGGACCACTTTTGGCCTGTTCACTCTGGGAATGCTCGTTCCCTGGGCCAATACTGTGGGCACTGCTGTGGGTGGCATTGCCAGTGCCTTGCTCGCCGGCTGGATATCCTTCGGCACGCAGTTCACCATTGCTGCTGGCGAACTGAACTCTCAGAAGCTGCCCGTGTCCGTGGAGGGATGTGTGGGCAATGTCACGCTTCCCGAAAACATGTGGGTGGACGAGGAGCTGGTGTTTCCGTTGTATCGTCTGTCCTACCACTGGATAAATCCCATTGGTGTGGCCACAGTAATTGTTGTGGGAGCGTTGGTCTCCCTGGTGACCAAGCCCACGAATACCAAGACGCTCGATCCCGATCTGATATCGCCGGTGATTCACAGGTAAGTGCTGTGATGGTATTTGTGATTTGTGAAATGATTTAAGCTTTATTTTGTAGATTCCTTCCGAAGGAGTGCTTCGAGAGCCGACATATCCACGCGCAGGCGCACAAAAACCTCTTGTAATCTAAGGAATACCCTCACTTGTTGTGCCAAGCCAACGGGAACCTAAGCTCCTATATAAATATTCCAGAGAACCCCTAATTGTTGGTCTAGTTAGTAGCTGTAGTTAAACGTAGTCTAGTCTGTAGTCTATTGAAACCGAAGTACAGGAACCTATGAATCTGCGTAGGGTAATTATTGTATTATAACATTAGCTTTATTTAATGGTTCTGTTCTTATCCGCGTTCTTATATCCACTTTCCAGCCTAAGTTGCAAGCATGATTCTTTGGCATTTGTTGTCGACAGCAGACAGCTGTGTCTCATAATGTATTCCGTGTGACTTTACAAGCATTTTGTCTGTGATAAATTCAATAAATATATCGTACACGATGTCCTGGCATGCTGTATGGAAATTATAAATCATTTTTAAGCGCAGTGATATGACGGAACGGTCTGGATCTGGAATCTTTAATATGGCTGTTGTGTCTAGTCTCTAAACTATGCCCCATTCGGGCGTAAATCACAAATGAGGATGCACAGGTTTCTACAGCTAATTGTCCTTCCGAGGATCTGGTGAGATCTGCTTCTTCACGACGCACTGACGCAGCCGGAACGCAATGACAACAAGGCAGAGGATGCCAGCACTTAGGTAGCTGTTGTAGACGAACTGCTGCGGCAGCATTTTGCACTTGGCCACCACGTAGTCGTCGGGTGTTATAGTGGCCTAACGAAATATCACACCATTAGTCGTAAGTCTTGGAATTTACCTTTCATGTTGCTGTACCCACCAGCATGAAGCTGGGATTGACCTTGTTCCGCCAGCTGAAGGAGGCCACTGTGTACTCGTTGATGCCCAACCGATTGACACTGTGGCAGTAGTGATGCGAGTGGCCCGCAAAGGCCAGTCTTGGGTTTAGCAGGTCACCCAGCATGTCCGTGGCATCCTTGGACAGCACGTGGAAGCGCTCGCGGAAGCCCTCTATGTAAGGAGCATCATGCTCCTGGCACGCGGCATCCGAGACCCGGTATGTGGGGAAGTGCTGCAGCAGAATGGGCTGGCTATAGGGATGCCGCCGCGTACGGGCGCACTCCGCCTCCAACGGATACTTCATGCAGTGGAGAGTGCGCGATATATTCTTCAGCTGATCCTCGGCCTGCGTGCAGAACATGCAGCCATCCGCCTCCATGGCCATCGAGTTGATCAGCACAAAGTGAATCTGCTTGATGGTGTACAGGTTCACTAAGGAGTTGTTCAGATAGTTCTCGAAACGCACCATGAAGAAGGGATGCATTCTGGAAGAATGAATGATACATTTTGGGATTCTGACTCGTGCTTCGCAATCTTGCGAAGAATTTATGATACTCACTTGTAGTGAAAGCCAACGTCGTGGTTACCCACAATGCTGATAAGCGGTATACCCGGCGGCAGGTGGAACATCTTCAGGTACCGCCACACATACTCCTGAAACTGCTTATCGCTCACCATATCGCCCTCATCGAACAAATCGCCGAGAACAAACACCACATCGGGCTGAAAGAGCCGCGACGCTGCCCGGAATGCCCGCGTCATGTGCCACTCCCGGTACAACTTGTCCAGCCAGTGGCCGCGATGCGGGCCCAGGAGATGTGGATCCGCTATAATCATAGCTCGCAGCGGATCGTCCACGTACTTCTTTCGCTTAATCTCCGGCCATTTGCACTTTTGCAGAACCACAAAGTCGGCCACATATTCGCAGAAGATCAAAGCGCAGAGCACGATCACAAAGCAGGCGTAGAGCCATCGCATTTTGATCTCGATCAATATTTTTACACTATTAACTGGGTTAAGCAGGTTAATAGTCTTGCTAATTAATCAATCTTTTGCGCACATAGAAGGATAATTAGTTTTCAATTGTTCTCTTCCTGCAGCAATTGTTTATTAAGCACATTTTCAGGCCATTTCGCGATAATCCAATAAGAACCAAATAATAACTTTTGTTTATTTATTTATTGGTATGACCGCAACACGACCGTCGAAAAATTGCCAAGGCAGTCTGAAGAATATACCAAAAAAATACCAAAAGCATTCAAAAGTTGAATAAAATAAATTAACTTAAATTAATTGTAACTTATATTATTAGTTGTTTACTTATTTTATTTTTATTTAATTTACCTAATTCTTTATTCTTTCAACAAGTAGAGAAAATAACTGTTATAAAGTAAAACAGTAATAACAGAAAATAACTCTTATAAAATAAAACACTTTTTCTTCAAAGATCTCATTAATTATTAAATAAAATCACAAGTTGTTGCTACTTTAGCGGACAGTTTATTCTGGAATATTGTTGTTTGTGCATTGCATGCTCCCTAAATGCTAGTTTAAAAGAGATCGTAGAAATAGTTCAGTCCCTGGCCAAGTTCCCAGATGGAAATTCCAGTGCCCAGCTCCTGGGCCAGCTTGATGCGCTCGTTAATGGAGTACAAAGTGGGATAGAACACAATGTGGCGACCGTCTTCGTTTCTAAAGAAGAGTTTAACCTGTTAGATCCTCACATATAAAGCATTAACAATTAAAAACTCACTTGACTTCAAAGAAATTCTCCACATCTCGCTCGTCGTAGGTCAAGTGCTTCTTGACGTGCTTGACCAGATCCAAGTACTGGGAGAAGGTGATGGGTCCGCCGCCATCGGGCGTGTAATCATTGCCATACATATTCAAGCCCAGCAGAATCTTGGCTCGCTTTGCCTCCATATCTGGACATCCTTGCGGGGCAATATTCTCCACCGCCTTTCGCACAAAGTACAGCGGGGCATTGGCGCCAGGACGCTGGACGCTGGAGAAGTCGTATGTCATCAACGAGAAGGCAAAGATGTGCTTGTACAGCTTTTCCATGTGCTTCTCTCCGAAAAGATTGCCCGTGTCCTTTCGAAATGGAGGAACGACCAGTATCAGGCGCAGCTGCTGCTTCTGAAACTCTTTGGCTAAAGGAAAATTAAAGGATGAGATGAGCAGGAGATTATATTATATAGATCAAGGGAAAACCCACCCATTTGCAGGATCAAGGTGTAGAGTATATTGTCATCTATGCGACCTGCCAACTGTGACCACACTTCCAAGACCAGCCCATCGAAACCATTGTCCTTGCAGCACTTAATGAGCACGTCGTTGACCTTGGTCCTTTCCTGGGCATCGCTGAGCAGCAGCTTGATGTCGCGATCAGTAAAGTGATCGAATATGAAGCGGGGAAACACTGAAAATGATTAGGATTAAGTTGAGGGATTAACATAAATATTCGGCTTAAGATTTACCCTTCACCGTCCGCTGATTGTGCGCCAGTTTTCCCTTTCTGCGCACATCGGTCAGCCAGCCGGCGTCAATGTCATGGGTTCCGGCCATGGCATAGCCATTGCCCTGCTTAACCACCTGCAGCCAGACGGGCGAAATGATGTCGAACTTCTTGGCAAATATCTTGGCCACATCATAACCATGAGAGTTCCACTGCGAATAAAGTAAACAGTAAAACATTAAATACACAAATTGAATATGTGGCTTCCTACTCACCGGTGTCACATAGCCCAACGTAGTGCCATTGAAGCGTCTCAGTCCCGTCTCCTTGAAGTACGCCCTGTGATGCGCCAGGATGTCCTTGGCCAGGGGCTCAGGACTCACCAGTCCCAGACCAAACACATCGTTGTCTTGGGGGCCACGCAGCACATTAGCCTCCTTCGGTTTGCCCTTCGATTTGTGACTGTCGGGGGAGAGGGTTCCGCGCACGGTCAGCAGCTGAGGCAGGACAGCGAGGAGGAGCAGGTGCGCATTAGGCGAACGCATTTCGACAAAAGGATAATCAGGATCAGGGCATAAATTGCACAAAAACAAATTGCATAGCTGTATAAAAAAAACACCGGCAGCAGTGTGACCATAACGGACTCAAATGATTTATACCGGCAAGGGAACTTAACGTAACGGTCAATAAAGGTTGGAAATTTTAAGACTTCAATTAAATTAAATTGAATCTAATAGAGGGAAATGGCTTTAACAGTTACTTCGGTGGTTAAATAGTAATTTTATAATCAATAATACATTTGGCAGAGACATTTGCTACTATGAAAAGTAGATATAAATTCCATTTAAGTGTTTTCAATGGCAGAATTACAACGAAGAGCTTGTCTATGGATTCTTGTTCATTTAGAGTGTTTTCTTAATTATGTATTATATTTTTTCCTAGGCTTGTATATAAAATTCAACAATATAAGTACTTAATTACAAATAATTCCATATTTTTCCATTTCAGGTCAGAGCAAACTTGTTTTTGTAGACAACTTTGTATTTCCAGTAGCATAATGTAGTAAACATCGAAAAACAGTCTTAATTTTTGGTTTTATGTATTAGTATCAGTAATATTTTTATAAGAAAATAATTCGTGTATTTCATTTCTTAGTACATTTCCTTATAAAGCCCACGAAGATGAGCAACATGTGCGGCCATTTTTTAAAACCATGTAAGTTAAAGGACAATCTGAGCTTGTGCCAGGTCCTGGGAGTTTATCAATCTGCCTTTAGTAGGAAGAAGTTATTACATTCGGGACTCAATTGCCTACACAGAAGATGATATTGCGATCAAGAAGCTGCACTTTTCCTCGGTGCCTCTAAAGGTAAAGTCCTGCTTGCGACTGGTCATAAGTAATTTTTTTTTTAATTCTTTCCAGCTGACGAAGGACATTTTAATGGCATATTTTAGAAAATTCGGCCCCGTCTCTTGTATTCAGGTGGGCAAGGACTCGAGGGAACCAGTTCCATGTATAGCTGGCGAAGTCTTGTTTAGCAACCCAAAGGATGCAGCCAAGTTAGTGAGAGTTCTTTCTTTAATTCCTCACTAATTCGCAACCTAAATTCTAGAGCCTTAGAAATTCCTATACACAGCTTGGACGACAACCAGTTCCTGGTGAAGCCCAGCTATAGTTGGCTTCAGCCGGATGCCTACGGGAAGGAGCAGGAACAACCAAAAGCAGCTTCCATTTTAAAGCTAAACTACGACTGCTGGGTTGGCATTCTGCAGTTCCTGAAGCTGCGCGATAAGGTTCGCTTCGCCAGGACCTGCCAGCGCTTCAGAGTTATCTACCAAATGGCTTCCGCCAGGCTGTACACTTCCTTGAACACGCGCCAGTTCTTTACGATGAAGGAATGGGACATTGAGGACATTTGCTATTTGTGCAGCGGGGATATCCAGGACCTCTACAAAATGACTCTGTGGGACATTCGAGTGTTTTACCAATTATCTGGCTGGCAGATACAGGAGCTGGAGTGTATGCTGCCCATGAAGGACTCTGACGAGCGATTCCGCTTCATTGCGAAATACTGCCGCAATCTGAAATCCCTTTACTTGGGCCGCAAGGTCCTGTCCGCGGACACCATGCTTACGATGCCCACCACCATCGAAAAGTTGGATTTGGGCAAGTGCTTCAACGTGCACAACTTACCAAGGATTCTGAAGCACTTTACCAATCTTCGGAAGCTTAACCTGGGCAATATCAGAGTCACGGACAACATGAGCCGAACTTTGGTCAAAAAGAACTGCTGTCCCAGGCTAGAAATGCTCAGGATATCTCCCCGCGAGGACAGCAAGTGCGAGATCCTTGCACAACTTCCCAGCCTCAAGAGTCTCACCATACACTCGAACAATGGCATAAACATCACGGGAGCGGAGCTCATCGAGCAGCTGGTGGAACACAAGGCTGAGATCCTGGAATATCTAGAATTTGATTGTACCAATCCCCTGCCCAGGCAGCAGATATCCCAAATTGCCAAGTTAATCGGTCTTCGCACGCTGATTTTGCCCATTTGGTACGGTGTGAAGGAGGATGTCCTGCGGGAGTTTTCTACTCTGAAGAACTTGGAGCAAATCTGCTTCAACTACAAGGGTCACAGCGATGCCGCCATCCTGGACCTGTTCATAGCCTGTCCCAGGCTCAGCCACCTGAGCATCTTTGGCTACGATCAGCCCACCAATAGGCTGATGCAGTGGCTCATTGACCAGGTGCACAAGGAGCAGGCCAACAAGCAAATGCAGCGCAAGCTACCCATTGAAATGGGTCTGCCTATTGACCTCACGAAGCCAAAGGATATGCATGGGTTCGAGGACATACTTGAAGTGCAATTCAACTACTGGTGTAGCCTTTCAAATTTCCGTCCAGAAAGATGGTTGTGAACTTTTATATTTCTCTTAAAAGTTCAATGTTGGATCGTTTCTAGTTGTATTCTTTTTGGGTTAATTGTTAAATTGTTCTATTTTGTTGAAAGTTTTGTTAATAAATTGTAATTATTGTTGTTTGTAGTGAAAAATAAGGCTTAAATGTTGACATAAAACTGCTTCCTTTAGCAGCTAAAATTCCCCTCAAAATTAATCCCAAAGAAACACTTAATTTTTCGCAATTAAATTGAACTTAGGCATGCTCTTGTATTATTTGTTAAAAAGTATACAGCGTTTTATAAATAATGCATTACGGGTTAGGTTACTTAGCGTATTGCTTAGCCACGAAAAAGATACATATATATCGGATAATATATACGTACATGTATAATTATTATTAAACTAAACTTAGTGCGTAGACTAAACGGGAAAACTACATACAGTCAAACTAAGTAATCGGTAACTAATTATCACTTGAAAAATGAAAAAAATCTATAATCATAATTGATTTAAAATTAAAATTGTACAACTAAATTTAAGCATTTAAAAAAATAACCGAGGCTGCTGCCGCACACATTATAATCGATCGCATGTGTATATATAATTGGGGTTGCGTGCCAGCGAGTCTCGGGGACTAAGATCCAACGAAGACGCGCATCAAGTCGCTGCTGGTTGGCGTGGAGCTGGAGTTGCTGCCCCCCGGATTGGAGCTGGAGGCGTTGCCCTTCCAGGGAGAGCTGCTGCTGCTGTTGGCGCTGGGAGTGTGGCTGATGTTCATGTTGCTGCTGCCGTCGGAGAGGGTGCGCAGGAGCTGCTTCTTCAGCAGATGCTGCTGCTGCTGCTGCTGCTGTGGCGAGTGGCTATGACTTTGGCTGGCATTGTGGCTGCTCTGGAGGGGGTGAAGCTTGTAGCTGGGGCGGAGCTGCTCCTGCTTGCCGGCGAGCAGCAGGCGGCGACGCTTCTCGTAGAAACTGTGCGTGAGCTGCTTGCTGTCCTCCTCTTGCTGCTGATCCGCCTCCTCGCTCGCTTCCTTCTCAACCGTTTCCTTCTTCACCTGCTTGCCCATTAGCAGCTCATTCAGACGCTTGGGCGTCATAGCACCCACTCCGCCTGCTGCTCCTCCTCCAATCTTACTCACTGGCGCCAGCAGCGCCCTCTTATTGCACCTCAACCGGTCCTGAGCAATCACGCTCGATCTCTGGGCATAGATGGTCCTCCCAGCCGAAGGGTTCTTCGCTGGCAGGCCGTTGCTCAATGCTGGCGCTGGCGAGGACGCATGCGGCGGCGGCGGAGGCGGTGGTCTCGCCAGCTGGCCGACCACTCCGAGGTGACTGCCACCTGTGAGGGAGAGCAAGCTGTTGTTGGCCTTGCGCGTGGTCAGCAGATTCTTGCGGAAGGTGACGCCCAGTCCCTGCGGCAGCTTGACCATGCCAAAGGTGTTCACGGCCAGGGGACGCGGTGAGCCCGAGTACAGCATCACGTTGAAGAAGCTGTCGTCCAGGGATGCATGATGATGGTGATGGTTGACCTGAGGATTTGTCGTGCTGGCTGGCGCCTGGCCGGGGCCGCGGCCGGTGGCCTCCAGCTTAACAGTCTTAACGGTGTCGCTAACAGTCTCCAGTTTGCTGAAATCAAAGTCGCTCAGCTCATCCGCCAAGTGGTTGTGGTTGGCAGCAGGCGCTTCCGTCTGGGCCAGGACATTCACGTCCACGTTCTCGTAGCCGGCTTGTGTTAGGAATTCGGCAATGACCTTTTGCTGTTCGAGCATCGAGACGGGATTCGAGTCGCTGATCTCGTATATGATGCTGGGCAGGATCATGTGCTCCTCCAGCTGCTGCTGCTGTTGCTGCTGGGGATTGGCCATGGCCTCATCCGTCAGCGATTGCACATTGTAGACACTGAACTGGCGCTGCTGCTCCTGGTCCTGCAGCAGCTTCTGATCCTGCTGCTGCTGCTGCTGGTGCTGCTCCTGCTGCTGCTGCTGCTCCAGCATTTGCTGCTGCTGGTATATCAGCTGCTGCAGCTGCATCGCATCGATCGTGGTCAGCTCCTGCTGCTGGTCGTCCTCCTCCGCCGCCGCCGCCGCATAGACCTGCGGATAGCTGGCATAGCCCTCGCCCGCGTCGCCATCCTCAAAGCGGAGTCTCTTGGTGGCCTGTGCGGGATGCGGCATTGCATTTCCATTCTGCGATGGCTGCTGCTGCTGCTGCTGGGAAGTGTCCAGGGCGCTCTCGTCAAAGTTGTTGAGGATCTCGTTGATCAGCTTGCTGTCCAGCATCTCGTCGAGAGTCTGGGAAATGGAGTTATCATCGGAGGTGTTTGGCAGGGGCAGTTCCTCCTCGTCGTTCGGTGCCACCTGCTGCTGCTCGACTATGGCTCCCGCTGTGATGGAGGACACTGCCTGGTCCAGCTCGCTGAGCACCTGCTGCTGCTGCTGGTGTTGCTCGTAAGGATTTACCATTGGTTTCTCTTTGCTCTTCTCCTTTTCCACTTTTGTTCGATGATCGCTGGAGCCCTTGAGCTGGAAGGCGATTCCAAATTTAATTTTTAAAAACAAAAGAAGAAAAGGATATGCCTAACCTTTTTCCTTGGCTGCAGCTCGGGCAGCTTTTCCGCCTCCGCAGGCGAGTAGCTGTGGACCCCAAGTCCCACCACCGCCACATCGCTGGCGCTGGCAGCGACGGCGGCGGCGGGCGTGGGCGGTAAACTGCAGGATGAGTTGCTGGACGAGGAGAAGACTGTGATGGCAGGGACAGTGGCTGCAGCTGGAAGGTCCTCCTTGAGCGAGACGACGATTGGCGGAGCCGCTATGGCAATGCTGCTGCTGCTGCTGCCGCCACTCTTCTTCGATCCCTTGGACTCCTTGTGCTCCGCTGGCCCTGCGGGTGCGGGCGACGAGTGGTGGCGATTTTTCGATGACTTGGAACGCGACCGACTGCCACCGCCGCCCGAAGAGGAGGTGCCGCCGCCGCCGCTGCTGCTACCCTTTGACGAGGAGGAACTGCTACTCTTGCTGCTGCTGCTCTTGTGACGCGACGATGAGGACGAAGACGACGAGGTCCCGGCTGGATGCTGGAGCGAGGCCGAGCTGCTGGATCCATTGGAGCAGCTGGACAGGGTTGAGGCGGACAGCAGCGTGTCCGTGGGCGAATGGGGCACAAGCCCGCCACCTCCTCCGCCAGTCTCCTGGCTGCTGTGACTCTCAGTGGCAGTGAGACGCGCGTCGCTGCTCCCGCTGGCAATCGAATGATTCCCATTGGGGCTGACGACCTTGCTGGATGTGGCCTCCCAAACGCTGGGATGCTGCAGGGCAATGTGATGCTGGAACCCGGCCTTCGTGTAGCTGCCCGAACAGGATCCGCACAGCACTATGTCCCTCGAGGCCAGCTTTGGCACCAAGTCGTAATACGCCATGTCCGCCGACGGCAGCCGCTGCACCTGCACCTTCGCCTGCTGCTGCTGCTGCTGTTGCTGCTGCTGGTGTTGGTGATGATCTCCGCCAGCGGCGGCGGCGGCGGCTGCAGCAGCAGCATTGCTGCTGCTGGAATTCTTGCCACCCCGCAAGTATGTCTTCTCCGCCGTTCGAAGCTGCTTGATGACCTTGTCCAAGTCAAAGACCTGCTGCCACTTTTGGCCCTGCAAGTTGAACAGCGAGATCAGGGGTCCCCCCGCTGCCGTCGTCGGTTCGGAATTGAAGCCTCCGGCCTCCGGCTTGGCCAGGCTCTGCTGTGAGGCTTTGGTGTGCAGCTGCTGCTTGGTGCCATTTTCCGGATACACTCCCGGAGCGGCGGAGGAGCCCACTTCGATGAGCGGCATTCCGGCCAAAGTCGCTGCAGGATCAAGGGGGAGTTCAAAGTAGTTGCGAGCAGGATTGCCCCTCGAAGCAGCTGCAAAAAAAGGCAAAAAAAAAGGGAGTAAATGGTAAAGTTAATTTCAAGCTGTTAAAAATGACAGTTAAAACGCATTTAAACTGTCAAAACGTTAAAAAAAAACTCATTTTTGGATTTGACTCTACCCTTTTGTTTGTCTAAATTAAAGAAAGAAATTCCCAAATTAAAAGGACAAAAATATCCCAAGGAAATAAATTAACAATTTCCTAAAAACGCAAAACATTTAAATTAAATATTAATGTATAACAACCAACTTCATCATAAACAAATACTTTTCTTCTTTTTCCCCATTTTTTTACATTATTTTTTATCCCGTAATTTATTTTTTTTTTGGCAGCGAAAGCTTACAGGTGAGTGCTGGCCGCTACCTCTGCCACCACCACCCTGCCCCCTGCCCACCTATTCCATCCATTCACCCCCCCTGACACCAGACCTGGGCCGAACCGAAAATCAGCTGTTTTTGACAACCGCTACACCGAGTGGTGCCGTCTTGCTCGCACTGCCGCACATACATGCGCACTCACACACGCACACACAGACGCATCCGCGCACTTACCCACACCAACGCAACACAAACAAAGCACACGATAGAAAATCACAAATAAAAATATGAAGAAAAACCTTGGGAAACGCTTTTGCACCGACTCTCTGAATGACTGACGTTTTGTAAGTGACTTACATAGTTGCTAACACACTTCCATTTTAACTTGCGGCGGGTTGCTTTGTTTTATTTTTTATTACTTTTGCTCAGCGAAATGCAAATTCGAATATCGAATAGACATACTCGATTTCAGCTATATCGATACATCGATGCTTTTGAAAAACGATAACGATGTCTATTATTGTCGATTGTTGCTTTTATCGCAGACGCGAACCAAGTTTATAAACTCTGATTTTGCTTAGCCATGTTTTGAACCCATTTCAAAATGGTTTTTTGTTTTAATTTTAAAAAATTAATCAACTAAAATAACAGATTTTTAAAGCAAATTAATGTTAAGTAGTTCTTTTAGAATTTACCGATTTATTACCCAAAACCCAAATCAGTCATCATCATCACTAAGATCTTCATCCGCCTCCTTCGATCGCCTAGACTTTCCCTCCAGCTCCTTGGCGTACAGTTCCTTGAAGGCCTCGAACTCCGGCAGAGTGACATGGCAGATCTTGGTGGCAAAGGTCTTCTCCGAAGTGTCCGTGATCTGGTAGAGCTTGTGGTTCGTCGTGGGCTCATCGGGATCTGCCTTCGGGGGACGCGGCTTGAACAAACCCAAACGCAGCAGAAAGGCATGGCGACAGCGCAGCTCCTCGAAGGGCAGGGTCAAGGCGCAGGACTTGACGATCTCGGGGACTTCAATGCGCATGACATCTATGATAAGGTTTAGCTTCTCCTCGATGACTTCCTCCGGCTGGGCTATCACATCCGGACTGTTCATTAGCAGCTTCCACACATTCTTGCTCGTGGAGACGCGACTCTTCAGGTAGCCAATGTGGGAGAGCAGCTGATGGGAGTCGCTGACGTCCAGCAGCTCGGGATACTTGGTGAGCAGCAGGTGAAGGAGGTTCTCGCCAAACTGACACGCTCGCCAGATCTCCAAGCTGTTGACTATTTTGTCGGGAGTTCGCTTCAGAACGCTCGGATTTCCTGTGACAATCCGCAGAAAGTTCACCGTTTCCAGGCCGTGATTCTGGAAGGTTTCATGCGCCCGTCGCCACACCTCGGGTGTAAATATGGACAGATTGGGCTCCAGCTTGACGGCTTCATCGATGTGAATTTGTTTCAGTTGCACAATCTTTGGGCTTTCGGCTTTGCTTGTGAGATGTTTTACATGATGAAACTGCAAAAATATGAATGCATTCGAAATTTGAAATATGATACTTTATCCGTACTCACTTTGGGCTGCTGTTTTAATACAACTTTTGCGTTAAATAGTACTTTTCTAAACATTTTTATAAATTTTTTGTAAAATAATCGGACCAAAACAAAAAACAGCTGATTTTCTACTCCCTTTTGCACATTGGAAGTATCGGTAAGTCTGGCAACCTCAAGTGTCTCTCGGGTTTATGAGCTTCACAAGAGTTTTCTGGCTTATTTCAAATATACAATTTATCGTATTATACTAGGGCTCCGACATTTAGGTTTTTAAACCGCTGCAAGAGAAGTGAATAGATAAAAGTGACGGAAGGTACAAAATTTCCCGCCCAGTCTGGCAACATTAATGTCTCTAGGATTCAGTGTGACCAGTTGCCAAAAAGGAAAAACATTCAGGCGATTTTTAACATTAACATTAGCTAAAATATTAATAAAAAGGTTAATTAAAACAAATATTCTTATATACCTAAAATAAAATAAAATCTTTAATATATTTTTTTTAAATTTCCCGCCTTACTTTTTCTTATTTGAGCTTGGAAAACGTTGCCCCCAAAGTCAGCTGGTAACACTGCACTTGAAATATATTATAAAAACCCGGCTTAGAGATAAAGAACAGAGGAAACTGTTGTTTTGAAACGCCCTTAAGTGCGTCACTCGTTTTTTTCTCATCCGACTTAATCTAACTTCCAGCAGAATGCGGGAGCAAGGTGCAGGAGTGGTTTGGGGAACACTGCTGGTCCTTTTGATCGCCGGATGTCAGGCGGTTGCGGAGGAGAGGCGCTACCAGTACGAGATCAAGGAGTTCCAGGTGCCTTTAGATCACTTTAGCTTCCTGATCAACGCCACCTTCAACATCCGGTATCTGTACAACGACTCGTTCGTGGACAAGAGCAACGGCCGCACGCCGATCTTTTTTTACACCGGAAACGAGGGGGACATTGAACTGTTTGCCCAGAATACCGGATTCCTGTGGGAGCAGGCGCAGCAGCAGCGGGCTCTGGTGATCTTCGCCGAGCACCGTTACTATGGCAAGTCCCTGCCCTTCGGTAGTTCCACCTTCAACAGCAGCATGCCGGAGCACTTGGCCTACTTTACGGTGGAGCAAACGCTGGAGGATTACGCCATGCTGATCACCTTCTTGAGGAACGATCGCCAGATGCCGGTGGTGGCCTTCGGGGGATCCTACGGCGGCATGCTCGCCGCCTGGTTCCGGATGAAGTACCCGCATTTGGTGCAGGGAGCTCTGGCCGCCTCGGCGCCCATTTTGCAGTTTCCCGGCATCACGGACTGCGACATCTTCTACAGGATTGCGACTTCCGTCTTCCAGAATGCCTACAATGGCAACTGTACGGTGAACATTGCCAAGTCGTGGAAGCTCTTCGAATCGCTGGGCGGGAATGATGCCGGCAAGAAGCAGATATCGGAGGCGTTCAATCTCTGCTCGCCGCTGAAGACCGACGGGGATCTGAAGCAGTTCCTCGATTACGTGGAGGAGGTGTACAGCAACCTGGCCATGGTCAACTATCCGTACAACAGCAGCTTCCTGGCCCCACTGCCGGCCTATCCGGTGCGCCAGGTGTGCTTCTACCTGAAGGATCTGCATCCCACGGACGGCGATCTGCTGCATGCCATGGCCAGTGCCCTGGCTGTGTACACCAACTACACGGGCTCCGCCAAGTGCCTGAATACCTCTGTGAGCTCCAGCGCCGACGCCTCCGGCTGGGACATTCAGACCTGCAACCAAATGGTGATGCCCTTCTGCTCCAATGGCACCGAGACCATGTTCCGCCCGTCCACCTGGAACTTCAAGGAGTTCGCCGAGAAGTGCTACAAGAACTACCGCCTCACGCCCAAGCCATACGACATCATCCTTCGCTATGGCGGCAGGAATATAGAGTCTGTCACGAACATAATATTTAGTAATGGTTTGTTGGATCCCTGGAGCGGAGGCGGTGTCCTGCAGGCGCCGAATGACAAGGTTTCCGTCATCATCCTGCCGGAGGGAGCCCATCACTTGGATCTGCGTCACTCGGATCCCGCCGATCCGCCTTCGGTGCGCGATGCCAGGCTCAAGGAGGCGGCCATTATAGCGCAATGGATCAAGGAGTTTTAAGTTAAGCAAATCGGAAAAATTATCATCTTTCAAAGAAGATTGAATACATTTTATAATCCAGATCAAATTACTTTGTAACTTTCTAAGAACTTTAATAAATTCTTATACGAAAAAACATCTCCAAATTTGTTTTAAAATTCGTTTAGTTATTTACTTGGGCTTCCAAAACTTTTAACTTATAAAAACAATAGGGAATTTTTACAATTGCAACTAATCGATGGACACACTGGATATTTCCATGGAACTGGCCTCATCTGAGGCGGGTTGATCCGTTGGCGGATTTGCTGCAGCTGCAGAAGATGTGCTCTCCGTGGGATTGGGCGTGCTACTACTGCCAGCGGTTGAAGTTTGGCTCGTCTTGGCGCCAGATCGACGCATGCCCTCGGCCAAGGTTCGACCTGGTCGCAGGCTACTCGTGGAAGTACTTGGCCCAGAAGCAGCTACTGCTGCTGCTGCTTGGACTGATGATGATGATGTCGTGCTTGTGGTGGCTGCTATGCGGCTTCGAACGTCCGGCTGCTCCCACTCCATTTCATCCTCGGAGCTGGTTTCCGCATTGGCCACCACGGCAGGTGTGGGTTTAGCCGTTTTCTTTTGACAATCCCGCTTCCAGTCGATCGTTTTTAGCAAAGCCTTGGCCTCCGTTTTGCGCTGAAAAAAAGGGTAGTAACTTTGGGTTTTATCAAAGCGACTTAAAGACTCACATCATCCGAGTCCAGACACTTGTAGGCGTAAAAGGCGGCCCTGTCATAGTCGCCCTTCTTCTCGTAATAGTTTGCCAGCGTGATGAAGCCCTGGTAGAGGCTCTGCTTGTCGGTGGCCGCCCGCTCGTCCTCACAGTACAGGATGTAGCAATGGACGGCTGTCTCGTGATCGCCTAGCTTCTCGTGCAGATTGGCCAGCTTGTACATGGCAATGCCCTCGATGTCGCCCACATCGATGGCCTTCCAGTAGCACTTGACGGCGTTCTCGCACTTGTCCAGCTTCTCGTACGTCTCGCCGAGAGCCACGAGCATGCGCGAGTCGTAGGGGCGCAGCTGGTGGGCGATCTTGAAGTAGTACAGGCTGTAGTAGTGCATCTTGATGATCTCGTAGGCCTGCCCGAGGCCATACCAGGCCCGATAGTCCCTCTTGTTCACCTCCACCGCCTTGCGGTAGCTTTGTATCGCCGCATTCGTGTTCTTCAGTTCCATGAACTCGTGACCCATTAAGGTCCAGGCCGCCAGATACTTGGGATTCAGCTTGAGGGCGCGTTGGAAGTAGGAAATGGCCACCTGGTGATCACAGCGTATGCTGTAGTAGTTGCCAATCACACAACACGTCTCGGGACGGTACTTGTTGATGCTGACGGCCTTGTGGGCCAACTGGGCCATCTCCGTCTTCATCTCCTTGACGAACAGCAGGTTCGAGTAGGTGTCCACGTTGTCCAGCCGATAGGGATCGCTCTCGAGCAGATTCTGATACAGCTCGATGGCCTTGTCCACGTCCCGCTTGTTGTGATACACCAACGCCATCTGGGCAATGAGGTAGATGCTCTTCCCGAAGCCCGACGCCTGCAAATCCTCGTAGATCTTCAGTCCATCGTCGTTCAGGTACAGCTCCAGGTAGGTGTGCGCCATAAAGAAGTGCCGCATCCAGTGATCGCCCAGCTGCAGGCTCAGCAGCTTCTGCTTCTCCATAATGAGCGGCGAGAGCTCGAGGTAAGCGCCCCACAGCATGGGCACCAGTCGAATGGCCTGGATTAGCATCTGCTCGGCAGCAGCGTTGAGATTCAAAGCTTTTAAGACCACGCCATACAGATAGATCCCGTAGCCATCGAGGCGGCTCTTGCCGTACTCCGTGCGCAGCGTGGCCAGCAGATCGGCGAGATCCCGCATCTGGTTCGGTTCGGTGAGATTCGCCTGGTCGGTGGTCGAGTCCAGGCGGCGCTTCTCGCGCGCCATGTACGTGGAGTAGAAGTGCAGGAAGCGCGGCACACTCGACTCACAGTTCCGGACCGCGTGGGCTGCCCGGTCGTACTCCCGGACATCGTAGTAGCTCTTCGCCAGAAAGTAGTCGCTGTACTCCGCCGGCGCAATGCCCTCCAGCTGGCAGTCGCTGAACGTCCGGTCGTTGTCCGGCGGTGAATTGTCGATCTGCACGTCGCCGAGTCCGTGATGCATCTCCGCCAGCCACTTGGTGCTGTGCAGGAGGCCCCGCTTCGAGCACTCGATGATGCCGCGGCGCAGCTCCTTCTTCACGTCCGGCAGCAGCACGCTGAAGAAATCCTGCATCTTAATCTGTGTTTGTTGTTTGCTTTTTATTAACTTATAACTTAAAAACAATTTTATTTGCCGGTCGCTTTGCTAGTGGTGGGTCAAAAAACGATCAATTAATCGATTATTAGGTTAGGGGTATTTGTTCTCAAATGATGAAATTCTTAAAATACTCAAGATTATACCTTACTTAAAAGTCCATGAAGGTTTTTTAATATACAGTATTAATATTAATATATAATATCTAATACTTATTCACTAAATTCAGTAATTTTTTTCGATAGCTTACCAACATGGTGCATAAAATCGATTATTCGATATCAATTAAATGTAATATTACCACCACTAGCTAGAATCGCTGACCATAACAAACTGCGAAAAAAAAGATAAGGAGAAAAACAACAACAACAACATGTTTACGAAACCCGATTCTTTGTTTTAACATTAAACGACACCCGTGACGTCCTCGCCGTGTGGGGCAAATGCAATGCGATTGAACCACTTGCTGCCCCGGAGTTCCGCAAACAAGAGATACGAGCAAAGGTCAAGTCGCAGCTGACTGACACACTGCGCAGAGACAAACGAAAACGAGCAGTAAATGCAAATTTCATTAAACAGAAGAAGGCAGTAGAGGGCCTGTGATTCACTTGTTTATGTCCGAGACCTTTATCTGGCGTCCAGCGAGTGGCGCGATCCGATAACCTTTCGTCAGGCCTCACTCCGGCTTTGTTTGGCTGCGAAACGCACATCCCATTACACTTCGCACAATGAGGCTCAACGACTCGGGTATGTTTCTGGTGCTGCTGCTCCTGGCCACTCTCTTGGGCCTCGGCGACTGCTTCTGGCCCTGGCCGTTTGTCAAGAAGCACAAGGACAATGCGCCTCCACCTCCACCGCCGCCAACCCAGCCACCAGAGCCCAAGCTCTCGCCTGTGATTTTTGGTAAGACAAAAAATCAATACTCCCCCAAGGTCACCAGTTATGAAGAGATTCCTTTTGTATTTACTTAAGTTCCTGGCGATGGCGGCTCCCAGCTGGATGCCCGGCTAAACAAGGCCAATTCTCCGTACTTTGTGTGCGAGAAGACGCACGACTGGTACAACCTCTGGCTGGATCTGGAACAGCTCGTGATACCCATGGTTTACTGCTGGATAGACAATGTGAAGTTGTACTATGACAAGACCACGAGAACTACACACAATACGCCCGGCGTGGAGACCCGTATTCCCGGCTGGGGCGATCCCGAGGTCGTGGAGTGGATCGATCCAACGAGAAACAGTGCTGGGGCCTACTTCAAGGATATAGCCAATGTTCTGGTGGATATGGGCTATGTGCGCAGGGAGAACATCCATGGAGCGCCCTATGATTTCCGCAAGGCACCAAGTAAGTCAACTTTGAAGCTGTTTTTTAATTAGTTTTCAATAATAAATCGGTTAAATAAGAATCAATTCGGTAGATCGGTGTTCCATTTGCTTTTATCCTTAATTTACGAATTTTAATGTTAATTTTTACAGATGAAAACAAGCAATTCTTCGTCGATCTCAAGCAATTGGTGGAGGACACCTACGAGGCCAACAACCAGTCGGCCGTCACCTTTATCACGCACAGCATGGGCAGCCCCATGACGCTGGTCTTCCTGCAGGAGCAGACGCTCGCCTGGAAAAACAAATATGTGCGGCGGCAGATTAGCTTGGCGGGCGCCTGGGCGGGCAGTGTGAAGGCGGTGAAGGTGTTTGCCATGGGCGATGATCTTGACTCCTTTGCTTTGAGCGCTAAGATACTCAAGGCTGAGCAGATAACACATCCCTCGACCGCCTGGCTGCTGCCATCGCCGCTCTTCTGGAAGCCCTCCGAGGTGCTGGCCATGACGCCGACCAGGAACTATACGATGGCACAGCTCGAAGAATTCTTCTTCGATCTTGACTATATGACGGGATGGGAAATGCGCAAGGATACGATGCGATACACGCAGAACTTTAGTCCGCCGGATGTGGAGTTGCATTGCCTGTACGGAGATGGCATCGACACGGTAGAGAGGTGAGTTTAATTGTTATTTTTATGCAAATTTCAAAGCTAATAAGTAACCACAGATTGCAGTACAAAAAGTCGGATATCTCGGGAGAGACGCCCAAACTTATCATGGGCCTGGGCGATGGCACCGTCAATCAGCGCTCCCTGCGCGCCTGCCAGTACTGGTCGGGCTACAGCAGCTCTCATATCAATACTCTGGCCCTTCAGGGCGTCGATCACATGAAGATCCTGGCCCATGCCGATGTCCTCAAGTACGTGCGCACTGTCATGCAGCAGCCGTAGAACAAAGTTTCCTCTTCAATTCGTTTAAGTGTAAAGTATAAAGTAGTGTCTGTGAACAAATGCCAATCTTTAAATGTTAAATAAATGTAATTCGTTGGAATCATAATATTTTGCAATCATGTGGAGCTACAAGTAGCACAGAAAACCCTTGGAGGCACGGAGAGAGATCCTTGATTTTGTATTTTCTTGAATTTTTATTTCTTTATTCGTTATCTTATTGATTTATGCTTAATAAGATGAGATATTCGAATCACGTGTGTCAATGTCCAATGCATAACGCTTTATTTATTACTCAATAGTGTTCATTTCATTTTCATCTTCTTGGTTTGTTTTTTTATTGTTTTTTCATTTAATAAATTGTTTATATGTATTTTACAAAGCGTTTACTCTTAGATGTATTTCCATTTTTTAATTATATACCGAATAATTTGTTATTTATTATTGCACTAATATTTAATTACCTTCTGTCTTTCGCCGTATTTTTTTGTTTACTTTTTTTATTTTGTTAATTTTATTGTAGTTGACATTCTCTGTTAAAGTATGCATATCCGATATCTCTGGATAGATATAGAAAAAGTATGTGTCGCAACAGTTAGGAGATAAAACTAAGGTCCTCGAAATGATGCTAGTGTTTCTTTTGTTTTTTTGTGATAAAATCAAGAAGTATATAATATTTACAAATTGTTTCGCTGTCGCAGGCTCTAAGTTTGTGGACATTTTTCGCTAGAAATCTCGTTGCTTGCTGGCTTTCTTTCTTTTTTTTTTGTATTTTTGGTAATTTTTGGGCTTACAAAGCATATTTAGTTGGTATTTTCATGATGTCAATTTGTGCGGGTTGTTTGTTTATTTAGCTAAATATATACATACAATTTTTATATATATTTAGTATATATTTGATTTGATGTTGCTGTTATGTCGTGTGTTTGTGTGTGTGGAGTGTGTGTGGGCGTGTTGAGAGTTGGACATAAAAAACGGTATTTTTTAGTATTTGATTTCTGGTTTACAATTCTTCATTGTTTCTTGTCTTCTGTTTTGTTCAACAAAATTTGTGCTCTCGTTCCATAGTTGCAGTTTTAGGGTTTCCTCTCACATACATATATATAATTTCTGAATATATATATATATATAGTATAACTATAGCTGTTTTTCTGACTCAAAAATCAAAGCGATACCCCGAAAAAGTCCTCAACACCTGGCTCGTTTCAAAGAGTTTTCTGTTTTTACGTTTTCTTGTTTTCTTTTTTGTTTTAGTATAAAAAATCATTATATCGAAAGTATAAAAATCGTATTTAGCGGTAGTGTGTCTCCTTTCATTCTTCTAAATCTTCGAACTCTCTGGAATTCAGAATTCTCTTCATTTATTAAATCTTTTTGTTTGGTTTCTTTCGTTTTTGGTTTTTATTTTCGTTTTTTCTTAGCAAAAGCGGGTGTGTCTTCTTCAAAGCAGGTATTTCGAATGTTACTTGGCAGGATTATTATTTTCCATAGTATATATATATATATATATTTCGTTAAATAGTTTTATAAAAGCTTAGTGTTCGAGTGTGTGTGGTGTGGTGTGTGGAGTGTGTGTGTTGAGTGTTTCTGGGTGTTTCCTAGGCTTCCTCTGTTTTCTGTGTTTAATTAGTTGTTTTTGGTTTTACAGCTAATTACGCTCTGTTTATTGTATAATCTGATGCGAAATATATATATATATTATGTATATATAACTCACATTAGGCGACATTGACGACTCTTAGCGGGCTTATCTATGAAGATAATTAATTAATTAATTACTTGCTGGCTCAAATAGGTATCTACAATGGGAATGATATCAAAAATGATTATTACAATAATTGTAGTACATTCTTATGGTTTTCCTTTTTGTTGTAATTAAATTAATTAAAGCTTTTTCGTGTGTGATTACGATTACTCATCGTCGATCTCTCTTTTGTCGGTAATATGTATTGTATTTCTATATCTTCCATGGGATAACGCATAACCTCAGAAATCTGAATCAAAACGAACGAATTCAAATGCGAATTACGAATTAATTGTAAATGAAGGGTCCTATTTACAATTTGAATATCCTTTTGCTACTTACTCGCTTAGTTACACTTTAGTATGTCTCGCTTTTTGGGGGATTCAGGGGGTCTCTCAGGACTTTAACTAGGCTCCTACACAATGCGTTTTCTCTATTCAGATTTGATCAATTATCTCCACTGTTAAATACAATTGAATTGCCATGTGTGAATTCAATAATTCGATATTGCTAATAACAGTTCCTTGGATCGAGAGGAACCCTGGATTGGTGCTACTATTATTGCATAACAACTGACTGGCGACTGATGATGCTTCTCTTCCTGCTCCTCCTGCTCCTTTATCCTTACAAATTTAGCTAGCTTTACTCGGCATTGTTAGCACTACTCTTTTGTTTGTAATTAGTTTAAATATCTATGTCTAAGGTTAAAGGTAATAACGCTTTTCTCGTGGCTCTAATTTATATATCCAAATCATCATCATCATCATCATCACATATCAAAAAGTTTACAAAAATTTTCCCTTTAGCTATTACGTTAATGTTTTGGTTTTTCTTCATTTAATTTCGTGCACTTTGAATAAAACATACAACAATATTAGGTTAATTTCTCTAACGTTCTTAGCATCGTCTTCTTCTGTTTACTGTTAACGTTAACAACTTATTTGTTATGTTATGTCGTTCGTTAATGATTAACATAATCAACATGTTGATATATCATATATTTTTTTTTGTTTTAAATAAATTAGTTCACTTCGCTCAGCAGCGGTTTATTGACTAACATTGGTTGTGTGTCTTTACCATTCATTCATTCATTCTTCTTGGGCAACTACCTTTTCTTCTAGTGTACGACGTGTGGGCAATGTAAAGGCAAAGACTATATAACAAATAAGATGCATAACGCCATCTTTTTGTTGAAAAATCTAAGCATAATGCATCTTAAAGGTTACATTGTTTTTGGTAAAGGCATTTGTTTGGTTTCTTTTGTGGCGAAATAAATTCAGTTGGTTTGTTTTGTTTTTTCGTGAGTGTAATGTGTTCCAATTTGAAGTATACATTTATTTCTTCATTAAACCAAAGCTTTAGGTTAGTGATATATATATTTTTGATTTGATTCATGTTCTTAACAAAACAATTGACAGACCCGAAGAAGAACTGATTTTAATAACTAATATTGCTCTTGAATCGCTTCGCATTCTCGATTTTATGTATAATATGTATTGTGCTCTAAATAACAATTCCTTAAAAGCTTAAATGATAAGTCAACAAAAACGTAGTGTGTTGTGGTAATTGATGTAACAATTGCTTTCTCGTAGGTGTTCCAGTATTTATTTTTCTTACAAAACCTCTGAAAATTAACCAACTTTTTGGTGTGAACTGTGTGTGTCAGTATGTGTTTTTATACAAAATTGTTATCTCATATATTTGTGGCTGTTTTACGTTTATTTTGTTAGCTTTACAGTAAATTTTACAATAATGATGAAGTTTTTTTTGGAATGATTAGAGAGGGCTTTCCTGGTGATTCTTGTGCATCGACTGTGGATCGAAATGGAATCTCTTGTTGATATCGCAAATGAGAACAGCGACCAAAGAAATAACAGGGATGCAAACGGGTTTCGATTTTTGATTAATTGAAATACAAATTAAAGTTTCTAATTAAAAATGACTTGACAATTGAGCGTGCTTACTATTTCTGCATAAATTTGATTCAAAGTCTATCGAAAATCTCTATCAGGGAGGTCAATTTGAGATTGCTTACAATCTCTGCATAAATTTGATTCAAAGTCTCCTAAAGATCTCTCGCAAATCTTTCTAAAATCTCTAAAAATTCAATAGTCATAATATCAGTATCTCAAAGTAAGCCAAGTTGGTAGATTATTCCTGGGAAACCCCTTATGAATACTCTTATACCTTCAAGACACTCAATTAAATTTTTCAAATCTACAGAAATTTTAGAAGTTCTCCCAAATTTCGTTGTAAAGCATACATATCTCAGACATTGAACTAAAACTTTGTGCTGCTGCGGTTTGCATCCCCGAATTAAGTTAGCCAGGCACATGTTGGATCTCCTCCTACATCTTCGAGTGGCTTCGGCCCACGCCCAGGGTCAGACATCCTTTGGCGGCTGAGCAGTGCTTGAGGAGCTCTGCTTCTGCTGCTGCCTTCGCTCCCGCCACCGGTCGATGGGCGTGTAGCAGCATCGGAAGAAGGGCGGAGCACGCGGCGAGCTGCTGCTGCTGCTGCTCTTGCTCAGCTTGGCCAGCGACTCGACGGTGAGCTCTGTCTGGACCCCGCTGGTGGTTAGACGCGTCTCCGCCTGATACTCAAACTGGTAACGCGGCGGCGGCGGAGGCGCCCCCGCCTTGCATATGACACTGGGCGGCTCCATCTCGTGCAGCTCGAAGCAGCTGTTCGAGCTGCTGTTGGTCGAGGGCCGGAACTCGTGGGAGCTGCTCTCGACCATGGCAGTGCGATAGGTGGCGGCAAAGTAGTTTGTCTCCAAATAGTGGCAGGACTCGAACAGATAGTCATCGAACTGGTTGGGCAGGACGATCGAACTGTCGCCCGATCTCTGGACCAGCCGATGCGACTGCGACGTGGGTGAGGTCGCCGAGGTCGCCGCTGCTGCTGGGGGCAGCACAATCGTTGCCAGTGAACTGGAGGCCATTGGCTGCGGCCGCTGTGGTCTTTGCTTCATATCAACAATTTCTATTTCTTCAATATCACTAAAACTATTCAACTGTTTCAACAAATAATGCACATCATTTCGTTTCATTTGATTATCCTCGTCGTGGTGGGGATGATCAACATCTTCGTCGTCGTCGTCGTCGTCTCCTTCTCTCTGGGGATCCCGCTCCTTCTCCTTCTCCTGCTGCTCCTCTGCGGCCGTTGCTGGATTTCTGGGTGCTTGCAATGTTAATGGTGTGCTGGCAACGGCCACCGAGCCACGATCTACTAATCGGGGGATCCCCTTGAGGCTGCTGCTGATCGCATGCTGATCATGTTGACTCACCAGCTCCGGATAGGCCAGGTTGAAGCGCTGCTGCAGCGTGGCACTGCTCAGCTGTGGCAGAGCGGAGTAGTCGTAGTCCACCGCCGCTGCTGCGGCTAATGGCCTCTCCAGCGTGGAGTCTATGATGCGATTGAACTTGGCTAATGCGCTGGTTGCTCCAGCTGCTCCTGCTGCTGATGATGAACTGGATGCTGTTGTTGTTGTGGTTACGATGACCTTAGCGTTAAGTTGTTCATTGGTTTGAGGCACTGTTGTGACGGTTTCTAGGTTGTTGTCATCCTTATCATCATCATCATCATCCTCGCCGACATCCTCGTCCACATCATCGATATCAACGCCATCCCGCAGCGTTTCCTGCACATTCAAATTGAGATTGAGATGCAGCTGCTGGCGCAGCAACAGGCGTCCGGTCTTCGTCTCAACACCTGGTATATTCGGCGGCACCGCCGCTGAATATGTCGCTTCCAGGCCCCGTCCGGCCGCAATAACGGCCGCCGCCCGCTGCTGTGCCGTCGCTCTAGCCAAGTTCTTTTGCAATATCAGCCGCCTCGACGAAATGATGGCATTATTGTCGCTCCCCCGCGATTACCGGCTGTCGCGGGTGGAGCGAGGCCGCCCCTAACTGGACGTGCTGGCGATCGGCGAGACGGGGGACAGCGGACTGCGGGCCTGTTCGCGGGGACAGCCCGTCAGTGTGATCACCAGCTTCCGGGAGCCGGCCTGGTCGCGGTGCTCGCACAGCCACACGCCCTGCCACGTGCCCAGCGATAGCTTGCCGTCGGTGATCGGGATTGTCAGGGAGCTGCCCAAAAAGCAGGCCTTAACGTGCGCGGGCTATTTGAAGAAAGAAATATAAAATATATTAGATTGAAAGTTTATAAGGTAAAATCTTAAAATCGATATTTTAATGCTATAATATCATATTTATGGCAACTCACCATATCATCGGGACCTTCGCACGAGTGCCTGTAGGGCAAGCCTTCGGGAACTATTTTATTCAACATCATCTCCATGTCGTCTCTGCGGATCGAGAAACGCAATTAGTTGGAAAATATATGTTACGAATGATATATGGCCATTCATTCATTCCACACTCACCTGACGTCTGGATCCCAGCTTTCGTTTAACGCTAAACTCGCCGAGGTGTGAAGAACTGCAAAGAGCGAAGAGCGGAGAAACAAAGCCAATTAGTTAGTCGGTGGGATTACTTTAATCTTTCGAAATTATTAGCCCCTCCTCGGTTATTAGACCAGCACGAGTCCGTGAGTCCGCTGCTATGCATTTCCAATTGAGTTGTAACGCCAATTAGTCAAAATGTTTATGCCTCGGGGGCCCCCGAACACTTTCCCGCCAAAAGCGAATGAAAGTCAGGCATGGAATGCAGAGTTGTTTCGCCGATAAGGTATCACAAATTATATGACAGACACGAGATATGGACAATTAAACAAGGGAGGATTTTCATCAATAAGCTCAAGTGGAAAGTTCAATGGATTTTGTTGAAAGGTTAAGAGCACGAGGGAATGGAGAAACATAAATAAATAACTAAAGAAAATTTATAACGTTATTAGACGCAAAAATCGATCAAAAAAAATCGAAACTTCAACGTTGTGATAACGCTAAAGGATAAAACTTTATTAAATAATAATTTTCGTATACTTTTGAATAATTTAAGTATTTTACGTTTAGTTAAAGTATCTTTTATTCTAAATATTGAAAGATTAACATACAGTTTAATATGATATTGAGCAAATCTATGAAAAGAGCGTTGTTTCAATGCCCATTTTTAGGTTTTATTTTCGTACTCCTGACCCTCCAAGACCAAGATTTTATTGAATACAATTCGCCAAGTTTCAAGTGCTCACAAAATAAAAGTTGTGCTTAGCTGACTTTGGCCATAAATAAGCGATAAATCTCAACCTAATTAACTAGGACATTTTCGACGAGCATTTAATTAGTTGCATTATATATCCCGATGTCCAATTGAAACTTTTATTTAACAGTCAGTCAGTCAGTGCCATCAATTATTCCTTGCCCCAATTAACACCTTAGCTTATTGACTTTCAATTAGCAACTCTGTGTTAACAAATTAATTACATGAAAAAGCCACTCCAGATTAGCGCCCAAAAACGGGACACAGACAAGAAAAAAGGTTTGCAGCCTTTCACCGAGAAAAAATGCCAAATAAAATTGTTGTTGTTTGACAAAGAATGGGAATTTATGTTATAGAAAAAACACGAGCATGTTTGGAGTTGAAAATTGAACAATAATTGCCTACACATTCGCTGGCAACTCGCTGGGAAATTGGCCAAATGCCAAGTTCTAACTGAAAATGTCACAAGCGATGCATTGAAAGCCGGAGCCGAGTCGAAATTGAATATTTTACTCAGGCGGAGGAGGGACTGGAATGAATGCATTTAGTTTTAATAATAGATGGAAATATAAATAGCAGAGAGAAACACACACAACAAGAGAAACACTTAAATTTGCACACTAATTGCGTATTCATGAATAAAAGAGAAAGCCGCCCCCGACGCCGCTGGCAGATGGGGAAGCCAAGCGAAAATTAGTTTATTATCAAATCCCTGAGATGTAATTTTCTGGCCCCGAGCAGAGACTTGGAATGTGTTCCTATGTGTTCCTTCTCCTACCCCTCAGCCTGCCAATGTTTATGTCCAAGTTCCGATTTTTCGGCCAGTTTCTGGTATATCCGGGGGCAAGTCCCCCGAAACCAAACACACACACTTTCTTTCTAAATAATTTCAGAGGCGATTATGTCATGTCGAACATGTGTAAATGGCATCAGAAATTTAAATATTACCAACGGAGGTGAGCGGGACTCTCGTCGGTGGGCTTTCCAAATGAAAATGAAACCAAAGTGACAGTTGACGGGGAGACGGAGGAGGAGGAGGGTCACAGGTCACAGCAAATTTGTAAATTGATTGCAGGATGGACTTTGGTTTTGATTGGGAATGAGATTGAAAATGGAACGAGAGGCTCTAGGCTGAAGAGAGCACGTGGATTTAGATATTGAAGGGGAAAATGTTACCAAAGATAATAAAGAATTACTAAATATATAAGACTATTATTTTTTATTATAATTACAAGCATTCTAGATCTTCCTTCATGTATGGTTATATTTCTGTTACAAGTTTTTGATGCTTACGATCTCGAACGTAAGTCATTTTAATATTCAGTGTTTCGAGTGTACTAATCTTTACCCATTAAGTTTGATTTATTTTAATTTTAAATTGTTTTATAGAACTTAAAAGCATTTCGGTAACACTTAAGTTGAAGTTTGAGTGTACTTATCTCTGGTATTACCAATAAAGTACGATTTATGTTAGTTTTAAATCTTTTTCTACAAATTTAAAGGATTCCTGTAACATTCAAGTTAATATTTGTATTAAAAAAACCTTGTCAGATTAACTTTTTAATAAAAATTCAACTTTTACCAACTAGATTTAGTTACTTCTTTAACTTCAAATGCAAATATAAAACATTTGAAATACGTTAATCACCAAAAACATAATTCGTGTCATAATGCGTGTCTGCAATGCGGCTTTTGAGTGGCATTTGGAGTTGTTCGCGCATTCCGCTCACATTTATTCCAGGCCCAGGGCTCCTCTTTCCCCCCGCTCAACTGGCGCATCCGCCTGGAATACTTGACTGACACTTTTTCCATTGCAACCGAAACCAAAAACACACAAATGGAATGGCGAGCAGGCGAGAGGCAGGCGGAAGGATGCAGGAGGAGGAGTTAAAATGCTCCTCCAGGGCGTTAAGCCGGTGGCCGAGCGCAGGACGCCCCATAATATGATTTAGCCATGGGCTTTGTGGTCGCTAACATGGCCAACTGGAGGGGCAGGAGATAGGATGAGGATGAGGAGCAGGAGTCGGAGGTTCAAGTCTATGTTTGTCTATGCCACCAAGCCCTGGGCGCTAATAAACGTTTATGCGCTGTGGAAAAATATGGCCAAAAGTTGACTTTTGGCAGCTGGTAAAGTTAAAAGGAACATATTCATATATCAAAATATATATTTTGAGTAAAGTTAATATGAATTGAAACAAATTTGCTAATAAAAGTTTCAGTTCCAGTTTCCAGTTTTCCAGTTTGGAGACTTTACTCTCTCTGCTAATTAACGGTAAAACCAACTTCCAGGAATTTAAAACAGTGCAGTACGCATCGTTAAGTAGCAGGTGGCATCGTTTTAGCCGCCTGTTTAGCTGTTTAGTCGCCTGTGTGTGCGAGTGGGTGTGTGGGAGTGGGTGTGGAAGGGGGGACCAGAGTTGGAGGAGCGCCTTCGTCCTGGGCACATGTAGCAGGCGTTTAGGCACTACAAAAGTTGCTAATGTTTTTAAAGAGGCCTTTTTATTATACAAAGTCAAACATTCTGACAGCACAAACAAGCACCGAGCAGAGCACACACCACACACACACAGACAGACATGACACACACACACACACCAACACCGATGCAAATATACAACCGCAGTGGCCACACACAGGCACAGAGCCAGTGTTTAACAATGGACTGAACACAACTCAACTCTCGACTTGACTCAGCTCAGCTGGCTGTGTTCATTCATATATTCATGCAAACACGCACTCAGACACAGACACAGGCGCAGACACAGCTACGGATACGGATACGGATACACCCACACAGCAGCGGTTAAAGTTGCAGGACTCGAGGATTTCTGGGATTTAGAGAGAACAGGTGAGCTATTATCAAAGTATCAAAGAGAAACAGCTATAACCTAAAAGTCTAAGATTCTCTTTGGCCTACAAAAGTGAAATTTATAGAATTCTGAAAATGAACAATGGTTTCCCGATAATGAGTAAATGTTCATCTTTATAATGAACGATTATTCATCTTGGAGATGTAAAAGAATGAATATACGTTTATCCAAAAAAGCTACAAGTAACTTTTCTGAAAATTAACAAATGTTTATCTTAAAAATGAACTTTAAATGATATGAATTATAAAAAACAAATAAAGAATAAAATAACAAATTGCAAAAATGCAACTTAAACTCAAGCACACATTTAACCTTGGAGTTTGATTATTTGGTCAAATTGGTTAATAAATCTACCTATCAAGTTTGTTGATGCTAGTCAAGAATATAAATTGTTTATAGGACGAGAAATGACTCCTTAAGTTGAAAAACTTCTGACTAATATATTCTACTTTGCAGAAATACATGTTCATCCTGAAAGTGAACATATGATTATCCTAATTTTATCCAATAAATAGATGTTTCCATCATTTTAATTAAAAAATAGGAGATATCTTTATAAAAGACACCAATACTTAAGGATCTCTTGTAGTTCCTATTTTCTCAACCGCCAAAGTAAGGCTCCAAGAAGCACGTGAGTGTGCGGCAGGAGTGTGCAGTGGGTGTGTGTGTGTGCGTGTATATTACATAATGTAATGCTGAAGGAAATGCTTAAATTCATCAACCTTCTTATTACATGGCCGTTGACTTTTATGCTTATCCCGAGACTCCGGGCTCTGGAAATCAGAGAGCAGAGCACACCGCGAGAAATGGGGTTGCTTAGGTTGGTGTTCTATATCTAACATATCACGTATAGCACGTACATATATTTCCACGTTGTTCCTTTGGTGTCAGGTGCTGCTGCTGGTGCACCGGAACGGGGCGAGGCGGGGCGAGAGGCGGAAAGCGGAACTAGTTCAAGCACACCCCGAGATAGCATTGGGAAAATCGGAAAAGCGGGCCACCGAAAAACCTTTTGGCGTGCTCGTTTTGCATAAATAATATTGATTTATTGGGTAGCGCAGCAGCAGCAGCAGCGTATTTTGCGATTCATAAGCGAGCAATTTTAATGCTAAGCAACACCGAAAGCGAAAGCGAAAGGAGCAAAGGAGCAGGGAAAGGCGGCAAGGAGGGAAGAAACAAAGCCCGCACACAACGGAAGCCCAAAAAGTATGACACACACATGGCACGATTTGTTTTCCTTTTTCGCCTTTTCCTCCATTTGCTGTTCTCTTTGTTTTCTCCTCTTTTCGCAGTTTCTGTTCTGTTTCTGTCGTCACGAAACTGTGGCGCAGCAAAAAGGAGGAGGAAAAAGAGAAATGGCCGAGGAGCAAACTCACACACACACTTTGCCGCCCACACACACAAGTAAAGTAAAGCCTTAATGTTAGAGGCTCCAAAAAAAGAAAAGAAAGAAAGAAAGAAAAGCAACTCCCAAACTTGAAGGCGGCACCCCTTCCCTAGAATTAGTTTCGCTTTCGCTGGCTGTTGATTTATTTGGTGTTTGCCCCCTCTCTCTTCCCCCAAAAAGGACACTCTGGCGCTCCGGTGGAGTCCTTTCCTCTCCTTTCGGGCTGAAAAATATGCTCGGGTTATAAATTGAAGTTGAGCCATTTATATGATCTTGCGATTATGCAGCAAATTGCTGTGCTCCTCCCACAATCTATTGGGTTTCGGGGAGAGGGAATCCTAGAAGGAATCCTGGGACAACTTTAAAAAGATCCCTAGAATATATTTATAAACTACTGGAACAGCTGTAGTAAACCTATAAATACAATATATTTTCTGTGCTCCTCCCACAGTCTTTTGGGTATTCGGGGGAATCCTTGAAGGAATCTTGGGACATCTTTAAATGGATCCCTAAAATATATTTATTAACTACTGGAACAGCTACAGTAAACTTATAAATATAATATATTTTCTGTGCTCCTCCCACAATCTTTTGGGTATTCGGGGGAATACTTGAACGAATCCTGGGACATCTTTAAATGGATCCATTAAATATATTTATAAACTTCTTTAACACCTATATAAAACCTAAAAATATAACACATTTCACCCAAATTAGAACTGTCTCTTCAAAAAATAACCAATATTCCTGAAATTCTTGCAAAGTAAATCCTTATATCACGACCCAACCTCAACTATCGCTGCAACTTCCCTCCGATCTAACCTTTTAAATGTTGGCCTAAGTAAAAGCCCAAACAAATCATCAAACGGCCCCCCAACTGGCAATTAGCCTGGCTATTACATCCTATATATATATATTTACATTTGTAGGCAATGTGCGATTGCCATTTGTTTGGGGGGGAACTTGGAGGTCTCGCCGATATATATTGGGGATATGGTAGGAGCCCCCCAATGGGTCAGTTCGGACGACCTTCCTGCCGCACATATGAATATTAATAAAAAAGGAAAAAAGAACCAAGTCATTTTGCCGGAGGGGAAGTCGCCGCATTGTGGCAGAGAGCTAGCAGGTGGGAAAGTCGGAGCCCCGGACTATGATATATCATTTTTTAGCCTCAGCATTTCCTTGCATTCCCCCATTGTGGTGTTTAACAAGTTACCGTTACATTTGGCATATATTTTTTTGTATATATATATTTGTGATTTGTTGTGTTGTGTCCTCTCTTGGCCACTTTTTCCCCGAACATTTCATTGACTTTTCGGTTGTTGTTTGTGCTGAGTTTTCCCCATAGAAACAAAGGGCGGACAGAAGAGGGGGGGGTCGGGGCTATTGAGGTCAATAGTAAAAGACAACAACATATGGCAAGGTTGCTTTGAAATTATTTTTTCCTACTTTCCTTTTTTGTTTCGAAATTAACTTTCCTTGGAAAGGAAGCTAGATTGAAAACGGGGGAGTCCCCTGCATTTACTATTTACCACTAATTTTTCAAACTATTCTTCTTTTTTTTTCAGAGAAAAGGGGCTAAAGATTAAGCTTCCTTTGGGTGAAGTGTGTGTCTAATTAGGAAGTCCTTTTAAGAAAATCAATAAACATGTCTTGACCTCAATTAGATTCCGCTTACAGTTCACAAAACAATACACATACAGTGAGCACCCCAGACAACAAACACGCACACACACCGCATGGGGGGGCCATGGGGCTTGAAGGAGGGACACACGTGCTTTTGATTTGGCAAAAAAACAGGAGGAAAGAGCAAGCAAGCAAGAACGAAGGTTTCCGTAATAATAAAGACTTGCCTGCAATGTGCTGGCTAAGACGATTTGCAAGAGAGAGCCACACGAAAAGAAATTGGTATGGTCTTTAAGTTTATTAACTAAACAGAAATTATTTATAATTATTAAGTTAATTGATCTATTAATAACTATAAAGTATAATTTTTCAAGAGATATTTATCTATTAATAACTATAAAATAGGAACTTTCAAGAGATATTGATGTAAATCATAATCAAACAATAGCTTAGAACAGAGGTGCCCACACGGAGTACTCGGGAGTCTCTAAAAGCATAAACAGCTCACCGAACTGGATGCTGAAGATATACTACAAGTATATATATATTTTCTAGAGTATATCTTGAATATTAATGAAAGTTAGATACCTTTCAATCAATATATTAAAACAATATTTAATTAAAAATTTTATAATACCAAGTTTCGCTCAATAAAAACGATGCTAGATATTTTTTTTTTCTATACAGAGGAGACTTGGCCTAAAGTGGGGGGTTTTCAAAGGAATGGAAAATGTGTGGTGGGGGGGCTGGGAGGAAAAAGTTCGCCTCGAGCATTCACACGCCATAGCCACAGACCATGACATGCAGACATGAGCGACGACTGCGACTAAGACGACGATTGCTTTTCACTTTAGCCAGGCCAAACTCCCAACTAGCCCCCATATATCCTACCATCCCATCCCGCCCCCTTTGCCACTCCGCACTCTTCAACTGGCGTTTTATGATACGATTTTATTTATTTACCGAAAGAGCAAGAGAGAGAGAGAGAGAGATGGAAAGCCGCAGCTTGGAGGAACGGAACGCGTCGTGGCATTGTAATGCGAACTGTCAACAAGAAGCTGCCTCCAAGGCAGCCAACTCTGGAGGTTGTTTCTCTGTTTGCACTGCCTCCTCGACGTCTTGGGCTTCTTTTTCTCAACACAGGAAAAAATTAAGTAGAAGAAGCAACTCCAAGTCCACAAAAAAGTAAATTTTAAAGGTTTGTTTTATATAAACGAATTTAGGATTATGTAAAAGTACTTTTATAAAAGTAAACACCTTTCAACTTTATAGTTCTTTGTAGCTTATCTTTTTTTCTCCAAGTGCTGCTCCTGTCTGAAGGCTTTTGAAAGCGAGGATTCCACACGAGAATTAGTGTGCAGAGAGCACCAGCAGCCGGGCGCAAAAAGGAATACTTTGCAGAAGAAACTGCAATCCGAAGATTACTGCGAATGCATTCCTTCGCAGGAAGAAATATAAAGCTTAAACAAGGACTCAAATCGCCTTGCGTCCTGTCAAGAGGCATATTGCATATATATGGGAGTGGAAACTAAGCTCGAAAATGGAGTGGAAGCTTGCTTAGAAATCGTAGAGTTATTTATAATTAAAAAGTAGAACTTGTTTCCCATTATGTTGTGCTGTATTTAAGGCTTAAAGAATAATCCCTTAATGTGAAGTCCAAGTTGTCCTAACGAACAGCAGAAAGCACTCACTCCACTCCACTCCACTCTCTCTCCATCTCATTTAATTTGGGAAAACTCCGTCGACATGTGGGTCAACCCTTCGATTTGGTCACACAAAAGCCTGAATACTCTCGACATTCCGAAAGCCGAACAAATGTCAATCGCAATTTTCTTGTGCCAAAGCAGTGACCAGTCAGTTTATCTCTGTTTAGTTTAACCCAGTTACTTGCTAATACAAATGAGCCTTAGCTGCTGCTGTCCCTGCGAGTCCTTCAAGTTCTCTGAGTCCAAATTCCGAATCGAGAACAGGATTCGGCAACAATTTGTGCAGTTCTTGCACTGATTTGGTATGCAAGTTCCACGTTCTGTTGTTTGTCCTGACTGAACTTTGTACCAAAATGCAAACGCCTTGGCCCTAGCCGTGGGACTCGCCGCCACCCCTCTGGGGAAATCCAATCCCGGCATTTTGGGCGGACAAAGGAAATGCGATGCTTCGCCTCCTCCTCCATCCTCGAGAGTATATAGTGGCCTGTCACGCCTCCTTTTCCTGGCCCCGAGTTAAAGCCAGTTCGGAGCGTGTGCGAAATCGTCATCGAAGAGAGGAAGATGGATGGTATGGAAATGGGGGAAAGATTTCCAGCTGGTCCCGTCGATTAACTGACATTTGAGCCCCGAATTCGGGTAATCACTTGGCGGAGCAACACCGTCTAACGACTCCTCCTAACTGCGAAAGTAATGTAAGCGATATTAGGCAGCGCTTAAAATTGATTCTCAGCTTCCTCGAGTTTCCCCCAAAAGTTTGTTAATTATTTTCCCTTTTATACTCACTTTGCATGTGACATAATCCCACTGAGAAGTGCGCCAGTTCCGGCATCTGGCGGAGTATCTCCTCGGTGACCAGATGGACGCCGCGGTGCTGCGGCCTCAGGTTGATCTTGCGCTGAAACCAGGCGGAACCGATTTGGAGGCCAACGATCGCATTGCCATCGGCACCGGCACCGGCGACGGCGCCGCCGCCACCACGTCCGCCGCCGCCACCCCGGTGATTCGCCGAGGCCATGGTGCTGTTCGAGCTGCTGCTCCGTATATTGCTGTTCCGGCTGACGCTCTGCTTGACCCCACCGCCACCACCACCGCCGCCGCCACCTCCGCCTCCTCCGCCGGCGCTGCCAGCTCCACCGCTGCCGCTGGTCGCTTTCGTTGTGCCGGCGTGTGGATTACTGCTGCTACTGCGACGTCGCTGGCCGCTGCGTCCGCCGCTTCTCTGGTGACCGGCAGCAGCAGATACTGCTCCTGCTCCTGATCCCGATCCTGTAGCAGCAGCAGCAGCAGCAGCGGCAGCGGCGGCAGTCGAGGTCGATGGTTTTGTGGACGACGTTGTGGCTTCTCCGGAGTCCGGTCTCACACGCGCGCAACACTAACACACTGGGCACGGACGCGGACACGGGCAAGGACCCAAGAACTTGAGGACTCGAAACTCGATAGCTTGACTCCCACAAGTCGTTGACTTTGCACTTGTTTCACTCCGAAATTCGCATTTACTTTTTTGGTTGGCCTTTTCGAACCTTTTTTTTAACTTTTTGCCGTGTTAATTTATTCTATGTTATTGCCACTTGTTTACGTTATCAGCAAAACTGTAATGAAATATAAAGGATAAAGGTAAAGTTAGTGGGTTTCATTAATGACAAAGTTAAGATAAGTAAAGGTTCTGCTTTTGGTATTTAGAATAAGTAAATTTTAGACTTTAAGAGCTGTAAGAGTTCCCTTAAAAACTATTTGTTCTCTTATTTTTGTCCTGAATTTAAAAGGATATTAAATCCACAGTCATTTCCGCCTTCTCAAAATATTTGAAATCAATTTTCACTTTTCAAAAACAGTCGCAAATTAATTAAAACACAAACTTAAACCTTTGCCAGCTCTTCTCTTAATCAAAATGGTAATAAAATTACTCTTATAAATACTAATTATATTAAAACAACACAAAACAACGAAGCTTGAGATAACCTCCAACCCAAAAAAGGTAACCACTGCCCTTTTTAGCGGCTAATCCAGGGCCAACCTTTTATGGCGAACCCTGCAGTTGGCGATGCCACCGCAATGGACTGTTCCATAGTCTCTAACTAGTTCCCCATAAATCAAATATTAGTGTTTGGGCGGTGTTGCCTCTGCTCCGAGTGTGTGTGTGAGTGTGTGTGTGTGGCTACATCTCAATTAGAGCCCGGAATAAGTACGGGGTGTAGGTACTATGTGGCCCACAATCAACAAGTTTTTAATTGCCAAACGCAAACAGCAAACAAGATTGTTATGGTTATCAGTGGGCCAGAGGTGACCCCTCCTGGAAAAGCATGTGTGCAAAGTGTTGCCAGAGCAATAAGTCAACATTTAAAAGCTTCATTACAATTTCATTTTTAATAGTTATATTTTTAAAAAGGGCCAAAGCCTTGCAGATTGCCATGAAGCCTGGAAATACTATGGGATTACACTGCGTATGCGTGATTTCTAAGAGGGAGACTTTCTTTTTTGTTTATTTACAATATTTAATCATCGCTCTTTTACGATAAAAGAGACGAAAGAAAAGTTAATTTTTAAGTAATTTAATAAAAACATTATTTACAGAATAAATAAATAAATAATAAACACTTTTGCATAAGTTAAAAATCTCAAAAAGGAGCTCTTTGAACATTTTATTATTACTATACATAATTAAAACTAAAAATAAAGTTTAATTCTAGTAAAAACATCTTTCTAAACCAATTTCTTAACTAAAACATAGAAAAGCTTTAGCAATCTGATTATAGTAACCTGATTTTTACACAAATTCACATTTCAAATATGTCAAAAAACTCTCCCGACTGCATAAACATATTTAATATTTAAATTTCACAAATTATAATTCTTTTTCTGCTTCACACAAGTCTCAGCTTCAAGGAGAATCCCACCAAGGAGGAAGAAGGAGCCAGTGCAGGTCAAAAAGTGGAGTAGAATTTGAAGCGGCATAATGAGCACGTGTCGCGCAAGTGGGCCAAAAAGGACGACGAAGAGAGGAGCCGAGGGCAGGGGGTAGCAGGGGGTAGAGAGTGACAAGGACGTGGGATTGTTGTTGGCCCCGGGAAAAGCGTTCGTGCGAAATGGTAACAGAGGCTACGAAAGGCACGAGCCAAGGCGCAAGATAGACACCCATTGCAGACACATGGAATCAAGGAAAACGCTGTTTAAGAATCCCTTTTCCTTCACTCACACAAACACACAGAGACAAGTTGAGTGCACTGAAACAGCAGCATAACGAAGCAATCGAAATGCATTTGAATCGAGGAGGAAAATGGGAGGGGGGAAAATGGGAGATGTAAGCCACAGCTGCTGCTGCTGCTGCTGCTGCTGCTGCAAAGCCAAAAACCACGACGCCTATGTGACTGAGTGTGCTTGTGAGTGATTTGGGGTGTCGGTATTTGGGTAAGCAGCAAAGTAAAAAAAAGGCTCCGGCACACGAGCAGGCCGAAAAAAAAAGAAATGAGGCAGTGCTCTCACCACACAAAACGATTTACACGACACTAAAGGCGGTTGAGAGGAAAGGTGGGAAAGAAAGGCTGCACAATTAGAGATGAGAGAAGAATGTTGATATATGTATGTATGTATATCTGGATAAGAGAGAGGTTATTCTTTGCAATTCTTATTGGAAAGAACGTATATAAAAGCTCTTATATTGGAAAGTGCTACAAAGGGGTTATGTTAATTCGCTTGAGTTCTAGGAAAATATTATATATTACAATGTTCTGTATTGTATTGTATATGTTTAACTATTTTTATAACTACTTTTAAATTTTCTGAAAGCAAAATGAAGGCAAAAGCTGGTGCTAGAGCGACAAAATACAAATTAATTAAAATATATTTAGATATTTAGATATTTAACTAAATAATTGAAAGCTAAAGTGTTAAGCTTTCTAATGGATTATCCATTTTTTTATGTTTTATTTACAGGACACAATTTCTATATAAAAAAAATACATATATTTTGCCGATCTGATAGTTTTAACAATTTTTAATAGTTCAAATTCGAAGATTTTTTTAGTTTAAGATATATTACAAAGCTAAAAGTTTTTTCCTAACCTCGGATGATGCTTCAAAAATTATTTAAAGTTTGTTTTTGTTATGAAAAGAATAAAAAATATAAATTGTTGTGTTTCTTTAAAATTTGGATTATTTTAATGATGAAAAAACTATCAGAAACCGTGGAAAATAAGAAGAAACGCTCATCTCTAGAAAACTCAACGGAACTGAGCTAAACCGAAGGTGTGTCATCGGGGGTGGGGAAGGGGAAAGCCTGGGCAGAGGAGCGGTAAGGAGCAACAACTAAAGCGGCAACCCCAACAACAACAACAACTACAGTGGCAAGTAAGAAGCGCGTTGAGGCCGCGCGCCAGGTAAAATGTACTTTATTTCTTTTACGGGGCCACTGTTCAAATTTGCATATGCTTTAAATATTTAATGTAATTCAAAAAGAGGAGACAAGTATCATGCCAAAGCAGCAACAACAACAACAAGAACAGGAACAACAAGAATCTGGCAATCGGACAAAGCCCGGCTCCGCTTGGCATAATCCAATTGGACTTTCACACACCTGGAGCAGAGCAGAGAGCCGCTCGTCCTCTTATCCTCTCTTTCCCTCTCTCTTCCTCTCCAGCTGGATTCACAAAAAAAAAGAAAACATGGAAAATATATTCGCGCATTTGGCAAAAAATCAATTTTCCGTGTGATTGCCAAATGCAATTCCCGGGGAAATAGGGAAAACGAGGAAATCTAAGCAAGTTCCCTGTTGGAGCAACACCTTTCACGCGTTCCTTTGCGGTCTCCGTCCTTTCTTTTATCCGCTAATTATTGACATAACAAATGTGGAGCAACACACAGACACATAGACAGACCGCGCACACAACTCCCGAATATTCTGATGACAGCACACGCGAAATGAGAGAACCCAAAAACACCGAGGAAACACTATTTGGCTTTTTTGTTTAATTCGGGAAAGTTAACTTTTTAAGACATTATAATTTCTTCAACCTTACTCGTTTCGATTCGGACTAGTCAGCGAGGCTTGGTTAAAATCCACAATGCTTTGATTAAGTTCACAACAAGGTTTTAATGTTAAAGTTGTTTTTTTTTTTTCGGCAAACACTGATCTTTGCAGGTGGGGAGACTGCTGTCGATACTATCGATATGTGGAAACTTTAGCGTGCAACTATCGAAGCTAAGCCGGCGATAGTGGACAGCCCTACAGATTTCGAATGAGTTGGTTTAGATTTTAATAAATATTGAATATTTTTTTCCTAGATTTATTCCCTTTTTAGCATTATTTAATAATTATTTAATGTAATTAAATATAGCAAAAATTTATATTCTCTATACAAAAATTATTTTAAATTTTATACAAACTGTATTCAAAGGTTTTTATTTCTAGCTTTACTATTCTGTCTTTCATTTTGTAAAGAAATCCGTAAATCCTTAATCATTTTTAATTTTACTTTAAATCAATTAATATTGAGTTAAATTTTTAACAGTATTTAAGTCCTAATTATTTGTTTTTAAATAACATAAATTTGATTAAAAATTAAAATTAGATTTATATTAAAATTAAATATTTAACAATATATTTATAAATATAAATACAACTAAAGAAAAATGTTATTTTCTTTAGATTTTAGAGGAATAATAAATTAAAATCATATGCAAAACTTAGAAGTAATTTTTTAAAATTTCATGTAAAAAATATATACACATTAGTTTATAACGACTTCTAATTTTGACTTTAATTATTTTGCAGAAAGCTAAAAGCCCTTTCAAAATCAAAATCTTAATATCTTTAGATAATTTAATTCAAAATAAAAAACAATAAAAAGAATTAAAATTATTGGCAGAACTAACGGCAGGTCAATCGAGTATCGATTAATTTTGGCGGCGATAGGCGTGCAAGTTTGGCGGTCAAAACAAAAGCGCTCGAATAGGTGCAAAATATACGAATATTTTTGGGATTTTACAACTATTTACACGGATTCAGCTGCGTTTTTTGCGTGATTCGTGATTTGAAACAGAACGGGGGGAAGCGGTGCTTACTTTTGCTTGGTGAATATTTATTGATTTGTGGATTATATGCGTCTAATTGCAATTGCAGATGCTTGCTGGCTTGGTTGGTGCTGGAAATCGGGGGATTCACAGCGTGGGCGGGCGCGTTGTATGCTGTTGCTGTTGCTGGTGCTCCTGGTACTGCTGCTGCTGCTGCTGCTGGCCGGGAATGTGGCCAGCGTCGGAGTTGGATACGGTTACGGGGCCGGAGTCGGCGGGATCTCTAAGCATTTTGCTGGCCGTTCCACGATGACAACAACAAAAACAAGGACTTGCGGACTGCCGACTGTCGACTCTAAATATAACGTTTCGTCGTTACACTCTCGTTACTCGTTTTCTTTCTTTTTATGTGGCCAATTCACAGAATGTACATTTTTTACACCTTTCTCACACACACACCCACGCACTTTGACGCTCACGCTCACACTCGCACATTTTCGGCCCCGATTTTCGCACTGCGAAAGCGTTAGCGTTTTGCCAGCGGATTTTTCTTCTAGTTTTTCCTATTGATTCGGGCAGCTGCTCCCCCTTTTCTTGGTTTTTCGCTCAACAGGATTCACCAGCGACTTGGGGGGGTTTTTCATCTGCTGCCTGCTTTTTTCAGCTGCACGTTACCAAATGGGTGACTCCCATTCGGAGCCACATGGGCAAGGATTTTGCATGGGGCATTCTTCGCGGAGCTGTCCTCCTCGCGGTCGGGGGGAATGAGGAGGTTACTCCTGGTCTTATTTCGCCTTGTGTGTGTCTCTGCCTTGATTTTCTCGCCTTTTTTTCTCAATAAAACTTCATGGCCCTATTACATATGTACTCCGCACACACACACAGACACACACACGCTCGCCTTCGCACACTCGCGCGCACACACACCCCGAGCGCACACCGATTGCGATTGCGATTCGATCCGAGGATAATACTATATAGCGCCACGATTCCTGCTGCTGCTGCTGCTGCTGGGTGTGCGTGTGCCTGCTCCGTTTCAATATATAGCTATTCCTTTTCCGAATCCGAATTTTTCGTCAGCCTGGTCTGGTGGCTTTTGCCTCTGCTTTGCCCTGCTGCTCTCTAACTTTTTTTCAGCAACTTTCTACTTTCTAGATATTTTCTCTGCATGCCTTCTCTCTGCGACGAGCGCCCAGCGATGTGCCACCGAACGAGAGCCTGAACTGAAACTGATTCGGGGATAGCACATATTTTGTTGAATGAGTAGGTGAATGAGTGCTCCTGCCCCACTCGCTGCTGCTCCAAGACGGACCTTGTTTCCGGCGCCTGCGCTTGGTTTTAGCGAGTAAGTTCCTTCAGGGGGGCGGGGGTCATGCGACCATTGTGAATGCTCCTTCCTGAGGGTTGCCATCTCCGATTAAGTCCGGCTAGGTGGCGTCTTTGTTCGATAGCGATTGTAACGGTTGTTTTTTTTTTTAAATTGTAATCGAAGAAGGGGAAATTTTGGAAAATGGTTTAAAAAATTCGAAAGTTATCTTAAAAACTATAGTAACCAAACCCTTGGAATAAGAAAAATATGATAAAAAATGTTACATGGTAAACTATACTATAAACATTGAATCCTTTTTATTGGATTAAAAAATTGCCCGCGTTTTGTGGAACATTTTCTATACAAAAACAATAAAATTATTTATTTTTAATTGTAATAGTTTTAATTGTATTAAACCATAAATAATTGTCTTCTAAAATATATTAAGTTTTTTTTTGTTAAATTATCCAGAAAAATAAATAAACTTTAAAACTAAATTATTATAAGCTCCCAATATATACTCGATCTAATAATTAAATGTAAATATATTTTAATTCTATAAAATTCCATATGTTCTACTCAAAAAATCATTTCTCCTGTTCCTTTTCTTTTTACAGAATATTTTCAAATTCGTTATAAAAACTCTGATCTAAAGTTTAATGTTCATAATTTCTTTTAAAAATCTAATTGTTAAAAAACCCTCCCACTCTTCTCTTGGCACACTCGAATAATTGCAATCCCATAATTCTCGTCGGCAACCCCTAAATGTCACAGTCATTAGGCCACCTTCTGGGCGCCTCCGGAATCCCGCCCAGAGTTTTGCAGTTTACCATCCCGGCGGCCGGAGTGTAAGTAAGCGAACCAATTGGGTGTGACCAGCAGGTGGCCCATGGCTCGTCCAACTAACTAACTAACTAACCATATGCATGTTGTCTTTCGTTGGGGGAGGCCGATAGGACTGTCCCTCCTTGAATTCCTTCACCCACAATCCTCCAGTTGGGGTATTTTTTTGTCCTGAGGCACGCGGCACAAACCGCCGCACCCAGTTTCTTGGACTCGAGTCGAGTTTGTTGTCATTTTCACATTCATATTCACAATGGACAATGGAACTGGCCAGGAGCGGACTTAACAGGAATTACAATTGAATAAAATATTTTGAAAATTAATTACAATATACAGAAGCTTAAATTTGATTAATATATTTGGATAATTTGTCAAAAAAATACTAAAAAATTAGATAAGGTCAAGACAATGGCTACATACATAAATATTGAGAGGCGGAGCTTGGAACCCTCATTTAATTTATTAATAAAACAAACTCATATCAAAGCGACAGTATTTTCGATATGAAATTATTATTTTCATAATTCTTAAAAAACCTATCCATAAAATTATTAGAATAATTCCCCATTTAACTGAAATCCCCCACCGTTGCTACTAAAATATCTATCATTACATTTTCGCGCTTTCCCGCTTTCATTTGTTCAGGGTTCAGAGGGCGAGGGCTTCTTTGTTTGTTATTTTACAAGTTTGCGGCTGGGCAACACCCCACATATCGAGGGAGTGTGTGTGTGTGGGGCCACGCCTCCGCCGCCGCCTCTCCTACCAACATATTTGGTGAGCCAGGCTGTGCGAGTTCATAGCCGCTTCTGACCCACAGCAGTTGTAACTGGATTGGCAAGGCAGCCGGACGTGTGACTCGGGAGCTAACTCCACCATAAATCAGCCGGAATCATGGATGACGATACGGATATCTTTGACATTGACCCGCGTGAAGTGTGGCTCGAGAAGGATGCCATTGCGGGATTCCGAGTGTGGCACATCATAGCCGCCGTTATCGGTATTCTGATGCTAATAAGTGGGTAGAAAAAGTGTGGCATTAATATATAGATCATTAATATATAGATATAATACTTACAACCCAGTGATAATGGTGTGCTGCTGCATACGCTTCCGTATACCGCGAACCAAGCAGGAAATCGAGGCGGACTACCAGCGCAAACAGATCACCAAGAAGTTCCGCGAGAAGCTGCAGCAGATCAAGAACTCGGAAATGGACGACATGGATCTGCAGAAGGGTAAGAAATCATATCTAGACCATATTCACGCATACACACCGCCTGGAAGTTTCTTGTGTACCGACACTGTCCCAGTTTTCGTTGTCACCCTAATGCGAGCCAAGCCCTTTTCCTGTCTGGTGCTCCTCTCCTTTGCTCCAGTCCCTCCCACACGCATTTGTATATACAAAAAAATAGAAAAAACAAAAATGATAAACGACTCCTCCAGCTGGCTCCTCTTGTTGCACGCTAGTTAATGTCACACTGAGCAAAAAAATAACTTATTACTAAACTCTGGATATAAATTGGATAATTTCAAATCACATAATGTAAATAAATAAATAATAATGTTGCGAAAGTTTATAATAAAGTCACTAAACAATTAAGTTTGCCATATGCCTTCAAGTTCAAAAAACAAAAATATCTTGGGAACTACTAACACTCTATTCTTTGACCTCCTTTAAATATCATCGATAGGAAAAGGCTTTAACTATAAATTTCAATTAATCTCAGTTGAGATCTTAAAATCAATATAATTATTATAAGTAGATTAATCATAGAACTTTATACTTGATTTACAATCAATAACACACACTCCAATGAGGCATTCTTAGCTTAATTAAAATTGTAAAAAATCTACTCTTTAGTTCGGAATTGAGTTTTTCTCAGTGCTTCGCGTATTACTCACTCTCTCTCTATCCTATCACAGCACTTGCTTATATCAAACTGGAACAGTACGATGATCCCTAAGGGCTTTGTAAATTCACCACGCACACCCTGTACAAACTATTGGAAAGAACACTGCCCGTAAGTAGCACAAAATTCACAAATACCTCAACTATATTATTTCTTTATCAATATAACAAAGCCAAATAATTCTTTATTCCCATTTTCAGTTTGTTCCCGCATCCAGAGCGACTATCTGAACCTACAGGCCAGCATGGAGAGCATGAACGAAAAGCAGAATGTCAAGTTTAAGATATAAAAGTGCCTCCTCTTAATTTGGGAAGAAAAAGTGTGTGTTATACGTAACTGTTATAGTATTGTGCATCGCGGAGATTGTAGAAATAAGAAAATGTTAGTAACCTAAGATCGCGGCAAGTGCGTTTAAAAATATGCCACATAAAAAGTTAATAAATGTAGACAGGCTAAAGAAATTTCTTTTTCTAATTTGTTCCATCAAATACAGAGTGAAATCTACCCTGATTCCGTTCTCAATCGATTCCACACTTTAACAACTTTTATCAATCCAACTTATGGAGCTTTTGGAGTTTAAAGTCCCGTCGTAAAGCTCATTAAAAATGCACAATTGTATATATTTTATATTGCAATTTGATTTTCTCGTTTTTATTGAATTCCGCGCTTGATCAAAGGTATCAAAGGTTTTTTGTTTAATATGGTTTGCAGTACGTTCTTTTAAATGCGTTTCTTCTTCTACACACATATATAGGCTAATTGTTTGTGGGGATTGAATTCTCCGGATTGCGACTATATAACAAGTTGGTGGCAGCCCATTTAGTCGTGTTTTTAGTTTTAATTCTCATGTTGCACTTAAGTTTAGGGTTTCTTCTTCTTCGTTTTATTGGTTAAAAAATAATATTGTTCTGCTGTGACGCTAATGACTCTGGCTAGTGACTGTAACAAAACATGCATACAATTCAATTACTAAACGCGTAACTATTAATTCTTTGTTGCTGAGCTTACATTTTAGCCTTAAACGTTCGGTTCTTTTGGAATACTTTCTTTTCGCTTTTTATCTGGGTTTAGTTTTAGTTTTTAGTTCTAGTTGCTTTGCCAAAATTTACGTTTCGGTTTACACGCATTTTAATACACAATTTTTATTTCCTTTTTTGTTTATATTTTATATATAAAAACAACTAAATATACTGCACGCATCATTCGATGCGCTTGAATGTTCTCCCCCTGCAAAGGATTAGGGAATTAGCAATGCGGTAAAGTATTGAAAATATATAATTCACTCACGTTATAGTTTTCTTTTCCGTGTTTTTAGGCTCGGGCCTGGCACGGTTTAGCACCTTGAGGAAATCCGAGGTTTTTGCACGCATCCGGGAATGAATGTAAGCCTTTGAACACTGTTGGATAAATATGATTATTTAGGTATTGTTAATATAATTTTTAAAAGAAAACCCACCTTAATGTGGTAGTGCAAATAATCTCGAAACATGTGTATTAGGTTGATGGTATTGTCCCTTGTTTCTTTGTTGGTGTGACGAGGAAAAAGCACTGCATTGTAATGTAAAAATTATAATATTACTTCGACTAGAAATTCTGAAAAAGATATACTCACCAAATGTAACATAGCCAATATTGTCACCAACTCTGGCATCCGAATTGGCCAATTCCAGCGGCGGTTCGCGGTGCGAGAAGAGCACTTGTGGCGCTGTGTGTGAGGCACGTCGCCCTTCCCTCAATTCCTGCATGAATACTTTGCCGATAATCACATCGTCCTCGTCGCGGAAAATGGTGCTAAACACAACGGTGACACGATCCGGCTTGGACTCCACATATCTGTGAAACACATGAGTTTTTTATTATAGTTTCTTGTCATCTGGTAATAGCTCTAAACTTACAAAGTCTCATCGTTGCGATAGTTAATTACGGCCCGCTTCTGGCCCTCTTCGCCCTGCTCCTGAAAGTCGAAATACTTCTCAAAGACCGAGGCAAAGCAGTTGCGCTTCAGCAGGCCAATCCGCTTGGCAATTTGCTCCCAGTCCTCTGGAATCTCCTCAAGATTGATAAGTACAGAAACATTGTAGCCTGTGAAGAAGAGTAATTAAGAGTAATTAACTTTTTGTGCCAAGCTTAAGCTGTGTGCAGACCCACCTTCTTCCGTGTCTGTGAGCAGACTGCCATATTCACGCTTCAGCAACTCGTCGGCTCCATGCTCTTGCAGTTGCTTGTAGAACTTGAGCGATATGCTGATCTAAATTGTATTATTATGGTATTATTAATCATGTTGAAAATGTTTCTTTTAAGGATTTTTACTTACCCGAACTTTTGTCTTGTCGCCATTCACATTGGAAAGGTGATAGAGCACACCATCAAAGTCTGCTATTCGTATGTCTATCGACTCTGGCTTCAGTCTGCAAAGGAAAAAAGAGAATTCCACAAACACGGATGAGTTCGATTGCTTATTAGTCATATTCTCACACCCACCACGTACACAACATTATATCTTATCGTTAAAACTCGTTTATAACTGATTATTTTTACCCGTTAAAACAACAAAAGTTATCTGTTTTTAAAGTAGCTATGTATGCACCTTCGTTTGTAAACAATTTTAAATGTATTTATTTAAAACAGAATATTCGATGCGTCGTTTAAAGTATTTGAATAATTTGGGGAGAAACTCACACACAATTTAGGGAATTTAATTCTAAAATATGCCATAAAATAGCTCCCAAAGTACCTAATTAATTTATTTGTACACAAACACAAGTCATCTGTTATAATACAATTTATTATTCAGGATGCCGTTCGTGTTTCTGTTTATATGGGAGAATTTGAGACACAAATCTAAGAAATGCTTAAATATATGCCACTTTGTCACCCTTTTAGCAACTATAGTTTAGAAAATGTTTCTAATGAATTCAGTTTTGTAGTCGAACACAAGTCATCTGTTATAATATGATTGATTATTCAGGATGCCGTTCGCCTATATATTTTTTATTGGAGTATTTGAGACACAAGTTCGAGGAATGAACAAAAATATGCCACTTTGACTCCATTTAAAAGTATCCAAAAATCTTTTTTAAGGGAATGTACACAAACACAAGTCATCTGTGACAATATAATAGATTGTACAGGATGCCGTTCGGGTCTCGGGGTTAGTCTTGGAGCATTGTAGACACGAGAAAGACGGACTTTAACATGTAAACTTTGTCTCCGGAGAAGGTATATTAGGAAGTCTTTAAATACATTTGTACACGAACACAAGTCATCTGTTATAATATGGAGATTATTCAGGATGCCGTTCGTCTTGAAGATACTTGTTTTAGGAGCATTTGAGACACAGGTTGGGGGTCGTTTCCAAAGGGTGCCACTTTGACTCCCAAGAAAGGGTCTGCGTTTAGGGTTTTGTGGGTCTAAGGGTCTAAGTTAGGGTCTTGTGCACCTTAACAAAACATCTTGATCAAATAGGATTGATTAAAATGATCGAAATGGTACAATTACTCTGGGAGCATTGTAGACACGGGAGAGAGATGCCTCTAGCATGTAAACTTTGTCTCCGGAAATCGATTATGGACTGTTATACAATCAAGGAGCTACTGTACACGAACACAAGTCATCTGTTATAATATGGAGATTATTCAGGATGCCGTTCGTCTTGAAACTCTTATTTTAGGAGCATTTGAGACACTGTTTGGGATCGTATCCAAAGGGTGACACTTTGACTCCCAAGAAAGGGTCTGAGGTTAGGGCCTTGTGCACGCAAACAGATCATCTAGAACAAATAATATTGATAAAGATGATCCGAATGGTACAATTACTCTGGGAGCATTGTAGACACGGGAGAGAGATGCCTCTAGCATGTAAACTTTGTCTCCGGAAATCGATTATGGACTGTTATACAATCAAGGAGCTACTGTACACGAACACAAGTCATCTGTTATAATATGATATTATTCAGGATGCCGTTCGTCTTGAAGATACTTATTTTAGGAGCATTTGAGACACTGTTTGGGATCGTATCCAAAGGGTGACACTTTGACTCCCAAGAAAGGGTCTGAGGTTAGGGCCTTGTGCACGCAAACAGATCATCTAGAACAAATAATATTGATAAAGATGATCCGAATGGTACAATTACTCTGGGAGCATTGTAGACACGGGAGAGAGATGCCTCTAGCATGTAAACTTTGTCTCCGGAAATCGATTATGGACTGTTATACAATCAAGGAGCTACTGTACACGAACACAAGTCATCTGTTATAATATGGAGATTATTCAGGATGCCGTTCGTCTTGAAACTCTTATTTTAGGAGCATTTGAGACACAGGTTGGGGGTCGTTTCCAAAAGGTGCCACTTTGACTCCCAAGAAAGGGTCTGAGGCTAGGGCCTTGTGCACGCAAACAGATCATCTAGAACAAATAATATTGATAAAGATGATCCGAATGGTACAATTACTCTGGGAGCATTGTAGACACGGGAGAGAGATGCCTCTAGCATGTAAACTTTGTCTCCGGAAATCGATTATGGACTGTTATACAATCAAGGAGCTACTGTACACGAACACAAGTCATCTGTTATAATATGGAGATTATTCAGGATGCCGTTCGTCTTGAAACTCTTATTTTAGGAGCATTTGAGACACTGTTTGGGATCGTATCCAAAGGGTGACACTTTGACTCCCAAGAAAGGGTCTGAGGTTAGGGCCTTGTGCACGCAAACAGATCATCTAGAACAAATAATATTGATAAAGATGATCCGAATGGTACAATTACTCTGGGAGCATTGTAGACACGGGAGAGAGATGCCTCTAGCATGTAAACTTTGTCTC